>OZ004707.1:74070596-74177801 GCA_963924515.1 Vespertilio murinus
AGTTTCTGCTGAAAATTGAGAATTCTTTAAGGAGGATCCAGATGGTAGACCTTTGATTTGGGCAGAATTAATGGGTACACAGAAGTTACAGAAGAAGAAGGCCTGAGTATCAGGGAAACCTGTTTAATCAGATTTAATGAACTCATCAGGTACAAAGCAGATACAGTGCAGTTCTTTAGTCAAGAAACAAAAATGACGTGGGGAAAATGTTTGAAAGAGATGCAAAACCTGACTTAGAATTGCAAAAAACTAAATGTAGTTAATTTTAAAGCTAATATTTTTGTAGTGTTTTAATATTAGCAAGGTGCATTCATGGAAATATCTTATTTAATTCATACAACCTGAGAAGGGCAGGACAGAAATGATTGTTGTTTCCATCCTGTAGATATGGTTATTGAGGTAATAAAACATTAGACTGTATTTTTCAGTATCGTGTAGAATATATGTATCATTATTGAATTTTGAGCCAAGTTTTCTCATCCTAAGTCCCATGCATTTTCAGCATACACACACACACACACACACACACACACACACACACACACACCACAATGATTGAGTATGAATAAAAATCAAGAATTAATGTTTTAGAAAAGTTTTTATCTATAAGGATTTTATATAGAAAGATAGATAGATATGCATTAAAATAAATATGGACCATTTCAATAAACTGTAGCATAATAGTAAAATGTATTTCTCTATCATTTATGAAAATTGAGAAGTAATTTAAATATTTATAATTAACTATATAGGGTTATTTGTAAAGATTACTGTCCTCAATAGTGATTTGTCACACATAGCCTCCTTACCTAAAAATTTTTTTAGCATGTTTCCATGATAGACAGGTTATTTTACAGCATATTTCTAAATCTATATTTCAAATGACTTTGAATGTCAAATTTGAATGGCCAAGGTTTCTTGGAGTAGGAAATTAAGAGGCAGAAAAAGGAACTTTAACACCAGCTCATGTTTCAATGGTGCAGTATCTCGGGGAAAAAAAAATTGATAATGACTCCAGGACTGCAAATGCGTTTTATCAGTCCCAGGGGCTTAGGCGCCTCACACCAGATGCCAGAAGTTTACGGTATTCATTAATATCCTTCAGTGAGGTCACCGGTAGGAAGAGAGAGAGCTCCGGGAGGGGGATAGCTAGTGAAATGAAAGCAAACGATATTGAATTTTGTGTGGTAAAGGAGGGATGCAGGTCTATAAAGTTCTCATTGTCTTAAGTATGTAAGTAAATTGAAAGTCAAGTCTACTGAAAGGAACGCTCTGTGTCATTTGAGTCTTTTGCATTCCTATTCCATCAAAGATAAGTAGCACCTGTTCAGAATAACTATTGCTTTTTACTTCTCTTTCTTCTTAGTCTACCCCTTACATTTAGGAACCAAACGAAAAGCAAGCAAGCAAACAAAAACAACGAGGAAGTGATTTTTCTGGCTCTATTTACTTTGTTATTTTGTTTTGTCTTGGTGAAAATTAGATTAAAACACGAGGCATTCTTTTATGACACTTTCTCTGTCAGCGTGTTTCTCAGAATTGAGCTTAACCAATTCAAGTGAATCCGTGTGCTGCAGTGGCTCCTGAGGGAAAATACAAATCCTTCCAAAGGATCACGGCACAGCTTCGGCAACAAGCACTGAGACCTCCTTATCCAGCCTAACCCTGCTTACATATTTCAGAACTGAACCCCAATCTTCATGCCCGCACAGCAGCTCCCCGGTGGCTTGAGCAAGGCTTGTTAACAGTTTCATCTAAGGGGCTCAGCAGGTTCAACATTTGATTATCTTTCCCTCCGGTTCACCATCAAGTCTTTTTCCCTCGTTATTCACTGACAGGAACGTTGTGCTCAGGCTCCATGTGAGGGTAGCTTCACGTCCCGAACGTGCAGAAAATGCAGAATCGGCAATCTGGACAAACCTCTCATCCGGGGAATTTAATTGTATTATTGAAATTCAGGGATGCGCCCTGAGACATTGATCCGTTATTATCAGTTTCAATCCTGGGTGCACTAGCAGCAGGATGATGTGTTCATGGAATTTGCAATTGAGATAATGAGGAATCAAAGCTTGCCACAGGATCCCTAACTGACAGGAAACAGGGAACCAACTCCAATCAATGCAGACCGGCCCTCCGGAGCCTGCCTGGCAGCCTGCAGTGCTGGCGCATCTCCTCGGGTTCCAATTTAAGAGCAGGCCCAGGACTTCGGAGAGGGGCACAGTTGGATGTGCAGGCTGGAGTGACGCTTTTGCTTTCCAAGACACAGAGAGTGTTTGCTCATAAACTTTTATTGCCAAAGGCAAGGCTCTCTGGCTTCAGCAGCCAAATGAAACAAAGGGGGATTAAACCAAAAGCAGTGGAATACAAAATGTGAGAGAGAGAAAAGAAAAAGACTTGTGACAAATGGATTTTTTTTTTCTTCTCCCTGAAAGAAGTTAGATGCTCTTTGGGGGGCTTCTAAACTATTTAAAATAAGGTGAAGGCTCACACTGTTCTAAGGAGGATGCATTTTAATCAGTAAGTTGTATATTTCCAAACTTTTGTGTATTTCAGAGCTGAATGGTTATTTCAATGTGATAAAAGCCAGTTTAAGATGTCTGCTAGGCTAAACAAAAACGAACTATTCTATAATATTTGCTCTCCCATCAACAACTCATCTTCCCTCTCTGATTACAGATGTCCTGGGAAGACTGAGCTACAGTAGCAAAAATGGAGAAAGGAAGTAGCTAGGATAGACATTTCAAGCCAAATGTTATGTCTCATTCCTGGGCATTTACTCTCTTGGGCTAATTATTAAATTATAGGGAAGCTCCTCATGCCTACAAAACACAGGGTTGGGATACTTCTCTGCAGAAAGGTCTTGCTTAGGTTTGTTGTCCTGGCATAATTATCAAAAAGCACTCTCTTTTATTCTCAGAATATCTAGGTTTGGATAACAGACAACAACAAAAATACTAGTGGCCCGGTGTACAAAATTTGTGCACGGGGGTGGGTGCCCCTCAGCCCAACCTGCACCCTCTCCAATGTATGACCCCTCGAGGGATGTCTGACTGCCCACAGGGATCGGGCCTAAACCAGCAGTCAGACATCCCTCTAGCAATCCAGGACCACTGTCCCCCAACCCCTCACCTGCCTGCCTGCCTGAGCTCCCCCAACTGCCTCCTGCTCCCACTGGCCTGATCACCTCCAAATGTCCCCCTTGCCAGCCTGATCACCCCCAAATTCCCTCCCCTCCTGGCTTGATCACCCCTAACCTCCTCTGCCTCAGCCCTGCCATCATGGCTTTGAAAGGAAGGTCCGGAAGGTCTCCCAGGAGGTCTGGACTTATTAGCATATTACCCTTTTATTAGTATAGAATATGGTCACTGTGAAAACCTGAGAATTATGAGTCCAAAGAAGATAAATTTTCTGTGCCAAGATAGCATTTACTGCACCATCTGATAACACAGTGTTGTAGCTCAATGGCTACTTTGGAAAATATATATGCTATTCTCTCAGTTTCCTCTGAAGTTAGAGAATGAATACTTAAAGATTTATTGCTTAGCTTAATTTTACTGGTTCCTACATTATTCTTTCGGTGCATTATGTGCTAATAAGGCACTAGGACACACTTGGGAAAGGCCAGTATATTTCATACTGCCCAAGAAACTGCTGAACTGCTCTACAGTTTCAGAGTCAATTCCTTAACTCTCTTCCCACAACAATAAAAATGCTGTCATTTTTTATTAAATACCAAGAAGCTAGTCAAACAGAGACAACAGTTTAAATTATTCAGAACTAGTCTTTTAGATAAATAAGTGCGAAGGTATATTTATTTTAGCCCTTTTAGATTAAGAATCACCTCTAAAATGTATGGAAACTTTCCAGACCTGATTATCAGAGCACCCTGAACAGTTTAAAGTTGTCTAAGTTACTGGAAAGAAATTGTTACTAACCAAGACCAGGAAATACCTTGGCACTCCTATCCTTAAATTGATCTTGTATTAATTTGACATTGTTGCTCATATGTGGGATCTAGTGAACCAAATAAATGCATGAACAAACTAGATCCAAAGACATAGAGGCCTGGACCAGACTGACAAGTCTCAGGGGGAAGGTTGGGGTGGGAGGGTGTCTCAGGAGTGATTCACTGGGGGAACTTGTATGCATACTAGAGGTCCGATGCACAAAATCTGTGCAAGAGTAGGCCTTCTATCCCCCAGTGGCCAGTACCAGCTTCCCTCCAGCAGCTAGCTTTGTCTGGAAGGTTGTCCAGTCTAATTAGCATATTATGCTTTTATTATAATAGATATGGACACAGATATTAGAATGGTAAATGTCTTGGAAGGGTGGATGTGGGGTGGAGGGCATCAATGGGAAAACAGACAAACAAATGGGACATCTGTAATATTTTCAACAATGAAGATAAATGTTTAAAGTAAAATAAAATAACATTTTATACAGTCAAAAAACATGAGTGAAAACTGTGAAAGATGAATTTTATAAGTACATGACAAAAGTGCCCTTGTATAAAATTGGCCATTGACCCAGCCTGTGTCGCTCAGTGGGTTGAGTGTCTTCCCATGCACCAAGAGGTCACTGGTTCTATTCTGGCCAAGGGCACATGCCCGGGTTGCAGGCTAGATCCCCAGTAGAGGGCATGCAGGAGGCAGCCTATCAATGTTTCTCTCTAATCCATGTTTCTATTTATCTCTCCCTGCCTCGCTCTGAAATCAATAAACACATATTTTTTAAATGGTTATTCAATGCAGTCTAAAACAGGCTTATCTCAAATGTTTCTTGTGTATATAAAATTATTTGCAGAATTCTAATCAATGTCCTTGGGACTTTTAAAAAATAATATTCTCTAATTCCAGCATCTTTAACTACATCAGTCTCCTAAAATCTGATTCAAGTCATTCTCACAATCTCTCCACTAACTTCTATAGAGAAACAGTATTTTATAAAACTTCAAATATTGCAACCAAACAGCAGTATGACCATTTTCCCTTTAAAAAGCTAGCACATAAAGATCCACTGTGTTGTTGTTGTTGTTGTTTTCCATCTTAAAACAATCAAATTTCATTCTTTGGCAGCAGGAAAATTGAAGTAGTTTAAAATTTGGTAACTTTATTTAGCATGCACATTAGTCTAAAAATTGGATACAAATAAACTGAATTAGCCTTTGAATTGAAAGGGGGAAAAATCACACACTGAAATTCAATCCAATGTAACTATTGATCAACTCACTCATTTACTCATAAGTAACTGCTCATTGCCTCATTTCTGCTAGACACTTAGGAAGACATTAAGGAACATGGCAGGAATAATATAAAGATTGTCCCTACCTTTATTTGGGAGACTAAAATACAAGCAAATAAAAGGCATGACTAATTTCTCTGTTTTGTTTCCCTATCCTGGCATCCCACATGCATGTCACTCAAACACAAAGAGCTTTTTATTCTTTATACATATTTCTAGGGGCTTCTACTAAATATCGCTGGAGAAAAAAAAAAGATGAAATGCAGTTTTTAGGTAATTAGTAAAATAAAATTTTAAAAACCTCATTCTTTATTTTGCTTCTAAATATAGATTTTAAAAAATCCTACCAATCATTGTTCAATATTCATTCTGCTATGGAGAAATTATTATCTCATTGCACAAATTACTCTCACTCCAAAATGACATGATTAGAAATTTTCAGCTAATCAGTAAGTGGTCTGTAGTGTGATTCCCATTCATCAGTGATTCGGAAGGGGACAGTGTCAAGAAAGGGGAACAGTGCTCCATTAAGCATTCCCTATTAGGAAATGAATACTGAAATTGATTAATAATTGAGAAAGAATTAACCATATTATAGAGAAGAGATTGCTATGGTTAGTGGCAATTATGTGAAATAGTCTGGGTAATGAAGCAACTTAAATAAACTTTGCAGTCCTCACTCATAACACAAATAGAAAAAAAATGGTAATTTTAGTGTAATGTCACAATTTGCATTTAAGATTATGAGGAAACTCCATGCTTGAACTAACTCAGCCTATTAGGTAATAACAATTTCAGTAATTCTAAGTGTTATTAGTAATAATCATACTAATTCCTTTAGTGTGACCAGCATAGTTTACTAATATTTTCAAGTAGTCTAAAAGTACAACCAAAACCAATTCTTGTGTATTTTTAAAGAGGGGTACAGGAACCATGGAGGTAGAAATTAGGCCATTAATGGTTCTGCATGTATCGTCTTAACTATGTCACCATATTGATAATTTAATTAGTTTCCTATGTCATTTATTTGCATACTAGAGGCCCAGTGCACAAATTTGTGTGTATTGAAAGGAAACTAATTAGAAGAAATATGTTAGAGGCTGGGGAGAGACCACGGGAAGCCTCCAGGTGTGTCCAGCCCATCTCACCCACTCCTGATCTGAGCCAATTGGGGCCATCTCACCCACTCTCCACCAGAGCTGATTGGGACAGGTAGGGACCACTGGAAGGCTCTAGGGCATGTCCGGCCCATCCCATCCATTCCCTATCAGCTGGACCCCAGCAGCAAGCTAACCTACTAGTCAGATTGTCTTCCCCTGGTGGTAAGTGCACATCATAGTGACTGGTCAAGGGGTTGGTCGAACTGTAGATCAAATGGTTGGATGCTTCACATATTAGGTTTATATATAGAGACTAGAGGCCCGATACACATAATCCGTGCAAGAGTAGGCCTTTGCAGCCCAGGCATCTGTGGCTGCCTCAATCCCTCACAGCTGAGGCAGCTGCAGCCCTGGTTTTGTCTGGAAGGTTGTCCAGAAGAGGTTGTTGCTGTTAGGCATTAGGACAATTTGCATATTACACTTTTATTATTATAGATGTAATAAATTCATCAGGTTTCTACTAAGTGAGGACATAGTCTCCCATGCTTTATACATGCCATAGGTCATATAACAGTGATACATTTAACTCTCCTTTATTTCTGTACATATTTCCTGAATTCTCAGCCATTTAAATAATCAAAAGTCTGCACTCTAGCATCTGACGATATTTGGAGGAGTTAATCAGGGAAGAAGTCCATACCATAGAAAGATCACAATGGCTACCAAGAGTCCAGTGTTGGTATAATCTTTTCCAATAAGTTAATGTCCATTAAGACATCATCAATGCGCCAGTTGTTAACTGTTTTAAGGATAGTTTCTTCCCAGTTAACTAAAATAATCAAGTTTGCAAAGCAGGTTTTGCTACATACAAACAATCATAGGGTGCATGATTAGAACTGTGTGATGATACATACAGAAAAAGTAGGGAAAGAACTTAGCAATCTAAAGAGAAGTTTTCCTCTACACGGAACAACTGTGTGCCTCATGTATTTTCCTTGTTAAGTAAAACTTACTTTTGTCTTTGCAGAAATATTTTATTATTCTATTTTTAAAAATTAGTACTCCACTTTCAAATCATATACTTTGGGAAAATATATATTCTGAACACTGTCAAATACTAAATTGTTTCTGCAGTCACTCTCTTATATTTTTGCCACTTAAAACAAATGTTTATATCAAGTTAAGATATGGAGGAGAAAATAATCTCTAATACTTTTTTTAAACTTAAAGTTCAAAGGTGCATATATCATAAATGGCTTATGAAATTTTGATTTTTTTTTCTCCTAACTCATTAAACTATGAGGAGGCAGAGTTGATATTCTGTGAAAAATCTCCAACTTGACTTTTTCTTGAGAGTCATTGACAATTCAGGAAAGCCTTCATTCAGTCTTTCCAGTGTTTCTCAAAGCAATTTGTCATTTTTCGGGTATGTTTTAGTTTCTGGATTCCATGGTTCATTCACATGTAGCTTTTACAGTTAATCTTAGGGGGATAAAAACAGCAGCCTAACTTTATTTTGTCATCTGGGTAGTCCATTTAAACAAAGACTTTGCTATAACGTGGTGCTTTTCAGTTTCAATTAAAACTTTGCATCCAATCTTATACAATATTGTTCTTTTATATTAGCAAAATAAGAATTATTAAGGGCTTGTTGTCTAAACTAACAAGAGTTAAAATACATTAGAATTTATTTAATGTAGTTATATAGGAGATTTACTGAAAAACTATTACATTGTATATAGCTACAGTTTGATTTATTATATGTGGTATACTTACGTGTACTTTTCATTAAAGAAGATGAGAATGGGTCTACAGAAATATCCAAGAAATTAAAAGTATGTAAATATAAATGTAAAGGACTTTCAACAACTCTTAACCTATACATAACTAATTCAAGCACATAAAAATAGAGAAAATTAAACATAATTCTAACTTTTCAGAAAGTTTGAAAATAAATAGGAAATGGCCCAAGATTAATAAATCACTGCCCATGTAAATGAACAATATATAAAAGGGTTTATTTTATAGTAATTGTCCAGAAATTGTCAAGTCACCATTGTCCTGCTTTATAATTCTATTTTAAAAGCATAACTTGATTCAGTCCACGTTACTTAATTTTACCTGCCCTCTGCTTATTCTAAGTGCACTCCTCACAGAACTCCCTACTCACCTACTGTATTTAATCTCTTTTCTCAATGGATTTCCTTCCTTTAGTTTATAAAAATGTTCTGGTATCTTCCAATATGTCATTTTTGACCCTTTAACTTTTTCTCCATGTCTTCATAGTCAAGAGTACTGAAACCATACTTATTTCTTTTCATATGTCCTTCAATGCTTTTTTGCTCTTGATTCATAGCATAATTAATGCATAATTCTGCTGTAATACTCCATTAGAGACTTACTCCCTGAGCTCATCACAAAACACCTAATTTTCAGGCCCAATTTGACCTTTCTGCAGTATGTGACACTGATGACCATTTCTATTTTTTTGGAAATTCTTACACATTTGCGTTTTATGACACATTTCTGCTTTCTGCATTTCTGCTTATGTGCAAGGCAGGACCATGTCAGGAAACAGATGGTGCACTAAAATGGGATAATTTGAGGCTTTAATACAGGGACCACTTATAAAAATGTGAGCAAGGGAGATGGGTAGGATAGTACAGTTCCTCAGGTTTAAGATCTGTGGCTTCGCCACTTGTAGGTATAAAGTGTAATGAGAGGAGGGGGCTACCAGCACCTGGAGAGAGAGAGAGAATTTTGTTGATCCCTTACAGGAAATGTGACCTCAGAACTTGTCAATGCTTTGAGAACTCAGTAGGATAGATATAGTGAAATAAAGCTCTGAACTCACTCTTCTTCCAATATTTATTTTGCAAGTGCTTCCTCCTTAATTGGGTGAACAATGCATAAAGCTAGAAGGCAAGGGAGCCATTTTATGCTATTCAAACAGGTCAACTTTTCAGGGTGGAGAGAAGTGGAAAGTGAAGACACCCTGCCCACCCTCTCCATTTTTTAAGTGGCACTTTTTCTCCAGACTTCCAAGTTGGAGCCTCTTGTCTTCACATTCTTTAAATATCCTCCTGACCCAGCACCTTCTTATTTTCAATTTTGGCTACATTATTATTACTTCTCTACTGGAAATTCCCCAATATGTATCTCCATTACAACCTCATAGTTTCAACTATTCAAAATATATCTCTTTCTTGGGCTCAACATCACAAAATATGAACTCATTTTCTTCCCACATAACTTGCTTTTTCCATAGTCTTTCTTTTTGAAACAAAATGACATACAAGCTTACCCAATCACAGAAGTAAAACATCCAGAATTACCATTAACTAACTTTTACTCAAGAGGTACAGCCAATTGACCAGAATGTTTTATAAATATCTATCTCCTAATAAATATTTAATTAACCTATTTCTGTGAACTATTATAACTATCCTAGTGAGTATGACAAAAACATACATACTGGGAGTTATGGAAATTGATTACACAAACTGTTACCTTGTCTGGGAATTAAGGTAAATTCTTCCAGAGGAAATTTCCCACATGTTAGCTAAGTCCTGAAAAATGTATAAAGGGTGCCTGGGCACCTAGTGAGAAAAGTATTGGATGCAAAAGAAATAGCCTGTGCAAAGGGGAAAAATAAACTATATATCTGAGAAACTAAAATAAGGCAAGTATACATGGAGTGTGGAGGACAGGAGAATATCTTAAAATATCTTCAGCTGAGGCTGAAGAATTCAGAAGATGGAAGATTATTGAGGAGTTTGAAATTAATGTTCTGGATGTGGTTTTCAAGTTGATGGAAGAAGTAAATAATTAAAGAATATACTCTAAGAAAATTACCTCTACTTAAGGTCTTACAGTCTTAGTCTATAGAGTAGGAGAAAATGTCAACCAGGTGATACAAAAGTATCTGCATAAAGGCAATTGGTAAAGAAACTTTTTTTGTAGAATTATACATTGCTCACTATTCACCTAACTCTCCAAACACAACTTTTCTTTATGCTGCAAACAACTATACATATTCAAAACTTTTCAGATTACATGAGTCATAATTATATGAAGGGAATTCCTTTACATTTATAATTTGTTCCTAATCTTAGAATTTTTTAAAATCTATTTTATTGATATTTTACAGAGAGGAAGGGAGATAGAGAGCTAGAAACGTCGGTGAGAGAGAAACATCGACCAGCTGCCTCTTACACACCCCCTACCGGGGATATGCCCGCAACCAATGTATATGCCCTTAACCGGAATCGAATCTGGGACCTTTCAGTCCGCAGACCTACGCTCTACCACTGGGCCAAACCGGTTTCAGCCTAATCTTAGAATTTAATATGACTGTCATCATCTATTTCTTTTAAGAGTCAAGATGCAAAGATAATTTAATTATCCAAGTTAAAAATCTTAAATACTACATTATTGTTATTATTATTATTATTATTTGTTAATAATGACTTTTCAGATTGCTGGTAACTAGGCAGAGCCATTCAAACTCCATGGTTTCATTTCTTCTCTTCTAAAATAAAAGAGTTGAATGAGATCATTACCAAGAGCCTTTCAAGGTCTGAAATTTTGTAAATTAAAATAAACCAAAACCATGAAAATAGATGAAATTATCCCTTTAAGATTACCATCAATCCTCCAAGCCTTATAATAAATAACATAAAATAAATGAAATGAACAATCTTCAAAAATTATCATTGCATGTTTCCAAGCAAAATCAACATTTATTCATGTAGAACATCATTTAATCCTTAAAGCTTGGCATCAGATCTAGATCTGCCATGGTGTTTACTTGACTGTTGAAATTACATCTCCAGAATGGACCTACTAATTAGATAGCAAATATGTTCCAAGTTAATGCACTAAGGCAACTCAACTGGCTCTGAGAAGAATAGATATAACAATATACACAAAACACAAACAATAACTTGTTAGAAGCTAAACTTGGTCCTTCCACAGACAAATTAGAATAAAATAATGAAAATGATGGGAAAAAAGGAATAATGGAGGGACACAAAGTACATTGTTATTTCTCATTTCTACATCTTTAAGTAATTTTAAGTAATAACTTCTAACTTTACTCCTAATTTTCTTTTATCACCTCTTGACTTCAACTTAACACTGTCCAGTGGAAATTATTCATCTCCTAAAGGATCCAAAGGCTTAATTAATACAGGAGCCAGCCAAAGGGATAAAGCTAGAGATATCAGAAGTAATTACAATTTAATGAAACAAGAATGAACAAATTACCACAAAGCCCAGTAGCCTAGTAAGTGATCTGAAATGAAAATTTGGTCATCAAGCTGATAACCTCTCTTTTTACCTCTCATCCTGGAATATCATTCCTTGCCCTTTACTCTTTCCCATCCCATTCTCTTCAGAGTTTGGAGAAATTGTGAAATGATCACAGTTATGATTACCAAAAAGAAAATGGAAAATAGTAACTTATATCTTGTCCTCAACTTAAACTCACATATACAAACAGAAACTGTGAGGCATGGTCTGTAGAGCTGAATTAAAATTCAGCTTTTATTAAAGCAATTAACAGACAAAATTAACTAAAGACCCATTTACATGAAAGTTTACTTTTATTTCAGTTATACTATCAACTCTTTTGAATATTTAGCCTATTTCAAAGTCTATGTGGAAGTCATTAATGTCTCCTAAACAGGGTTTTCAGGGTGGTCTTCAGCACAGAAATCCCCTGCAGCACTTCTTAGCTGTTTAAATTCAGCCTCAGAAAAATGTGTGGAAGAGAGAGAATGTTTGCAGTACCATGCTGTTTATTTTGACAAACACAATCTCTTTTTACACTGCAGGAGGGGGAAAAAGGGGGAACAAAAAAATCTTTCTTTTAAGTCAGTTACTTTCAAACTTTAAGAACTGAAAAGGGAAAATTAACTCCCACCGCTCCCCTGAGCAGCAGCAGCAGGATGGAATTAACTGGGAAGCAATCACTGCGCCCCTCACACTTCTGCTAGGGCTGAAATGAAAGCCTGACCCAGAGTCCACTCCAGCCCTCTCCCAGAAATGCAGAACCTTTCTGACACTCGTCAAGAGGCCTCACTGCGTTGTATGCTATGAGGTATTTCCATTTGGGATGGGGGGGTGGGGTGGGGAACACAGGTAAGCAAAATCTAGCCAACAGGAGAAAAAAAAATTATCCAATGCGGACCACAGAATTCTTTATTACAAAACTGGATATTAGTGAGTAAACTATTCCCATCTACAAGTAATTTAGTTTTGCATTTTCTTATGGTTTTCATTAGCTTTTATTTTTTAACTTAACAATTTTTAACATTAGCACTATTGCTATATATATATATATATATATATATATATATATATATATATGTAAATGATGCTAAATTCTGGCAGGTTTGATAATAGTGGAGAGGGAAATTAGGTTTAATTGAATCAGATTCTCAATAAATACAATATATTAAATGCAAAAGTATTTTGTCTGTATATTGATGTGTTACAACTATTAAGGAAACAGCTGTGATGCTGAGAATAAATGATTATTAGGCAAAGCACTTTATTAATAATGTTTTAAAAACAAGATTATAATGTTGAATATGAAATTCATATATATATATATATATATATATATATATATATATATAGTATCAAGTAGAAAGTAATAGATATAGCTTCCAACATATATGAAAATAATTTAAAACCAATTCTGAAGTATTTTATACATATGTACCCAAACATACACACATACACACACACACACACACACACACACACACACAGACTAGGAGCCGGTTGCAGGAAGATTCCTATGAGCTCCCGCTGCCGCCCGCCCCACCCTGCCAGTGCTTTCCCTCTGGCAGCCACTTTGCTTTCAGCTTTTCCTCCCTCTTCCTTCTAAGCTGTCTTTAGTCTTCACTCCTCCCTCCCTCAGAGTATGCAAATTAACCACCATCTTTGTTGGGTTAATTTGCATACTCACTATTTGGCTATGCTGTAACAAAGGTATGGTCAATTAGCATTTTTCTCTTTTATTAGTGTAGATAAAACCCTAATATGCAAATAGACCGAAAAACAGAACATCCGAAAAATGGTTGCTATGACATACACTGACCACCAGGGGGAACCGGTGGAACATGGTGGGCTTCGGCAGCAGGTGGCAGAGTGTGGTACTTAGTGGGTGTCGGCCTCAGCGGGATGGTAGAGCAGGTGAACAGGGGCGCCAGACCAAGGTGGAGTGCCAGTAGCTGTCATCTGGGCAAGCCTCTGGTGGTTACTGAAAATTCTTTGCTCTAGCATGCCAGAGTCTCCTGCTCAGCACTTTCACCTGCTACTGGCACCAGCCCTGCTCGCACCCACTGCCAGCACCCAGCACCAGTCCCTATCGCTCAGCACCGTCAGTGGGTGCAAGTGATGGCTGCCGGCCCTGAACACCCTCAGGGTTTCTTCACCTCCCCCCCGCTCTTGAGGAGCAATCAGGGAAGCAGCCACCACTCATACCCACTGCTGGCACTGGCCCCAATCGCTCCTTGCCTTCAGCAGGTGTGAGTAGGGCCGGTGCCATCAGAGCATGAGAGCAGCGGCAATGGGAGTAGGGTTGCCCTCAGAGAGGGGTTGGGGTCCGTGGCAGGAGAGTCCAGGAGAGGGTGCAGAGGATGGACCGAGACCTACGCCTGTGCCCACAGCAGCCTTGTGGCCCACAGGTCCTATTCATTAACTGGGCCCCAACTATTACATATAAGTGTAGCAAAGATTTGTAATAAACAAATTGCCATATCATCGGGGAAATCACTATTCAGCTACACATTAAGATATGTTTTCAAATTCCATGCTAAACTATTCTTGCTGTGCAGGCATGAGGCCAGATGGAAGCTTACTGCTGCTATGGCAATACCTACAGAACACGGATGTCTTCTCAGCTAGTCCAAATAGAACCATTCTATCTGCCGTAAACACTGGGCCCAAAGGCCACATTTATAGGTTGCATTAAAAAAGTTAAAGCTATTTTTATGGTGAAGGCATTTTTATAGGTTCAGGGAAAAAGGAAACTCAATGTGTGTTCCCAAATATCTATTCTCTGGTGATCGTGATTGCATTTTCATGTATGCATGTATAGGGAAATAATAAAGTAACCTTATTAGGATATTTTAGTGAAACCAGCATCAAGTAACTATGTGCTATTATTGTTTCCCTCAGTATGAGATCTAGCTGATTTTCTCTAATTTCTGCATTTTCAGTTTTCCCTGATGATGATCGGCTTTATTCCTTTTTTTTCCCCTAACCACTTGATTAATTCCTTCTCCAAATGGAATATAAAAGGTATGTATTTGTCAAAGTGTCAGATGGCAGTTAAGCAGAAGACAATGGTGCAGATCAAATTCAGTGAGAATTCTAAGTTTTTTTTCCTTTCAAAACCATATTTTTTGACAATTCATGAAAATGCCAAGGAGTACTGTACCCAGGTTCTAATCACCTATTAAGAACCCAAAACTTCTGAAGGCAAAAGATGACTTTGGTCATTAATCGTCTTACAACCTACTTTGTTGTAATACCTCCCAGCCTCTAGGGGACAGTAAGCACCACTGCCTCATGCTCTTACTGCCATTAGAGGCGAAACCATTGATACAAGCATCATGTATTCTCAGAATCTACCTGTGAAATATAACATGACTGAGAAAAGCTCTTTCATATTTGTGAGTACGATAGCAGTCAAGCAGAGTCAAACATCTTTGCTCATATTTTTTATCTTTTGCTCAGTACTACATATTTTCATAAGTTAAAAATACCAAACTTAAATTCATTTATTTTGAATTCATTAAAATACAGAAGCATAAATAATTAAAGTGAAGATAAAAGAAGAAATGAAGAGAACTATTGGAGTTTCCTATAATATAAAAAAGAATCCAGATTTTAGATAATGTTCTTTTAGAATCATGCCAGATTCCACAAAAATAGCAAAGAAAAATTAACTCTAGTTGATTCATCAAATAACCCATTTTATGAAATCTGAAAGTCTCTAGTGCTACAAAAAGATAAGTTAAATGAACAATTGTTAAATATTTTATTACTATAAAATTCAATTTATTCATGAGTATCACCACTGTACTGGGTATGAAATGGTGGGAGGAAAAAGAAAAAGAAAGGGAACTGCGTGGCCAGGCAAGTCAGTTGAGCAAGTCTTGGAGAAGATGAAGTCAGCAGACAAAGATGCCAGACCTGTGTCATGCTCTGTGGTAGACATGTTCACTCACCTTCCAAACCACAAAGGTCATCATCAAAGCTGCTGAGATAAGAAGCCTCGGTATCAAGTGACGAAAGCAGATTGGTGAGGACCTGTGTTCAAACTGAACACATCTTGGGCAGCCCTCTCTCCCCAAATTCTGAATTAGGATGATGAACAATCAAGTCTGTTGGAGAATGGTGTCTGTCTCTATGGGAAGGCTATAGGGATAGACAAAGGTAGAGTCATGGTCCGTCAATGCCATGTACATGCTGAAATTCTAAGGAAGAGGCAGAGCTCGAACTTCAGAGTGGTGAGAGAGGGGAACAGGAGACAACAGGGTAGAAGAGAACATGGCCATGTGACTAAGAAAAGAGGAAAATAGAGCTTCTCACTTCCTGCTTCCAGGCTTGCTGCGTTCTATGCCTTGAAATTAACTGTCCATGGCTTAAAAGAATGCATTTAAAATTATTCTACTTTATTTATGCCATACACATCCTTTTTAAATGTTCTTTGCACAGTCTACACCACATTATGGTGTGTACCCAAAATGCTGCAATCCAGCTATTTCATGTCTCATGATGGTTTTAATATATTTTAAGAGAAAAAAAATATGCCTTCAATATTTGCACATATAGTACAAACCCTGGCATTCTTCTAGAAAATCCAGTGATATAATGCATATTGATTCATTTGCCTATCATCTCTATTCAGTTCTTTTCAGTCAAGTGTAGTTGTTAAGTATGAGGTAAATATCCCAGTGTAAACATTCTCAGTGTAGATTTCCTCTAAAACATAAATTATTCTTAATATTGAATGGATATCAGAGTCCTAGTAGCTAGAATTTATTGTCCCACTTCAATGGCATCTTTGCACATATCTTATAAACAGGAATTTCATTAAGGAAGAGCCTATATTATTTGGATAAGCATCACAAGTAGGATCTGGCTTGAGGAATTAAAGAATGAAGACTAATTAAAGAAATAAGCTTATAACAGATAAGCTAAGAAAGTCTACAGATATGGACTAGTACACAAACCTTCGAAAGCTTTCTAAAAGTAACTTGGCTATATTGATTCTTTGCATTACTTACCTTTTCTTCATGGAAATTAAAGGTCAAGCTCTTAAGGGCAAAAGAGTTCATGCTTTTCAATATTAAAAAGGAAGATGCAATACTGGGCGAGATCCACAATGTTTTAAGTAAGATTTTATAAAAAAGAACTACAAAATACAGAGGACGTGTGTGTGTGTGTGTGTGTGTGTGTGTGTGTGTGTGTGTGAGACAAAAGGGATGGGGTGGAAGAAGGGGATGAAAGGAAGACAAACCCTCTGAGGCTGCTGTCACCCCAGATTTCATAAAGATCTCCAGGATGCCTGGAAGCTCTAGGATTCTCCAGGAAGTTCAGGTCACCCCCATTCCTTGTTTCCCAAAAGATAGGTACTTTTTTAATCATTAGAGAAATCTCAGGCAGTCTCCAAGCCTGATTAGAAGAGAATGCTGTAGGAGATTTAACCATTTGTCCCTGGACTTGCCTGAGAATAATAATTATATGTTTGAAATCTATGAGGTGTAATTTTCAAGCCTGTTAATGACTGACTAATGTGCTTCAAAATATTTCTGAAGCAAAATATTAAATTCAAGTTGTGACTGATAAAAGGCAGATGCCCTATTTGCATATACAGCTTAGAGTGTTTTTGTGCTGCCATCTTGGGAACACCAGAGTTTGGAAAAAATCTAGAAGCAATGGTTTCACTATAGGTAAAAATAACCTCACTTAGTGACAGCCACATTTACGCAGAATTTATTAGCTTTCCCCAAAGATAATCTATTTGAAACATCCACACATATGAGAGAAATATGTTACATTCTATCCTTATTTTATACTGTAAGTGCCCAACACTTACTAAAATCTTTCCAAATCAAACCTTTGATAGAGGCAAATGTTTTGTAAACTTTTTTATGTTTCCTTGAGATGTGATGTTCCTTAACTATTCCTGGCTTCCAACCCTAAGTCTTTATTCTTCAGTGAGGTTGAATAAGGGGACAATTGGTCTACATTTCAGTTCTAGGAGAAGTTAACCTGTCAGAAATCCTGAGTACAGAAATTTCCTTTTGTGCTCTCCCCTCATGGCCCAACAAGAGGGAAGAATGTAGACCGATGGTTGCTGCTCTGAAAATTCAAGATTTTATGCCAATGTGGACAGTGGGAGAAACAGAGTGAAGGCAGGCTCATGGTAGCACTCTTCCTATCTTTCTCCATTTTAACCTTTACTGGAAATTAAAGGTATTTCTTTGCTTGGGTAATTCATTTGTTGACTTTTTTTATATAAATTCATCAGAAAAAGCTGAAACCGGTTTGGCTCAGTGGATAAAGCATCGGCCTGCGGACTGAAGGGTCCTGGGTTCGATTCTGGTCAAGGGCATGTAACGTGGTTGCGGGCACATCCCCAGTAGGGGGTGTGCAGGAGGCAGCTGATTGATGTTTCTCTCTCAACAATGTTTCTGACTCTCTTCCTCACTGTAAAAAATCAATAAAATATATTTTTTAAAGAAATAAGTCACTGATTATCGATAGAGAATGTTGACTAGTTAAGCTAACATGCTGTCAAAATTATTTTTAAAATAACATAAATTCATACATAATTAGTTGAGATTAAGAAGTAGGTACTTTATAACATTTTGTGCAGTCAAACACAAAGCCATATTTAAGCACATAATTATTATTTCAATCAATAATTAAAATATTATGCTCATAGGGAAGGTATGTATAAAGCAGTAAATGGTTTTTTCAGATAATTAAACATCTAAATGTATTTCACACACACACACACACACACACACACACACACACACAGAACATTTATTGTGACTATATTCCTGAGCTTAAATAATATTTCTTTAGCACAATAAGAACATAATTCAAGGAGACTAAAATAGCAGAGGAGGGAGTAAGGTTACTTTTGCTCATGAAGCTCTGAATGGCTGGCCTGAGTGCTCCCTTCAGTTTACCAGAGATAGCACAGAGACTGCAAGTAAGAGGTGAGTGAAACAATGACGTGAGGGCAGGTATGAAAATGAAATAATTATGACAGGCTGCATGAAAGCAGTGAATAATTTTCAGTCAAAATGATCTATATAGAAAGGCAGTTATATAATTAGACATTTTAAAGCTAATAAGAACTTCAGGGTCATTTGTGAGTGGGAGGCTATTTGGATTTTTAAAGCTAGCATTGGCTAAATCTTTCTCTTGACATAGTGCAGCAATTATCCTCCCATAAGCCTTCATAGGATACAAATTGGCCAGTGTACAGGTAATTACTGATGAACATGATTGTGCTGCTCAGTGATGAAATGTTTTCATAGAAACAGAATGCAGTAGATGGAAAAGGTATTCTCATCGACTCTGAATAGATATATCCAAAGATAATGTGCATACTTACAAAAGATTTGAAAAGAGATGTTTCAGTATGTGATCATAAAGGGTCATTTATAGTAGGCTTTTGAAAAAGCTCTTCTTATTATAGCATATAAATAAGATTGCATAGAATAAATAATAAATGCACATTATAGCTATTCAAGGCACTATGGATGTTACATAAATGCTTTCTATTCCTTTTAAGATTTTGATTTTTTAAAATTCCTTGTGTTGGAAATTTAAAGATTACATAATAAAGATCCTATAATGTCTAATGGAAATTAAACTGAATTTCTTTTAATTTCAATAACATTTGTGTGGTGGGTTTTTTGTTTTTTTTAAAATGTGCTGGATTTGATTACAATTTCCTTGGAAAACATAAAGGATTAGGCAAAAGTAAGTTTAGAAATGTTTTCATAAAAAACACAATCTACACTAATAAAAAAGTAAGATGCAAATGGACCATACCTTCATGATGCCCACCAGCTAATCAGGAGTGAGTATGCAAATTAACCAAACAAAGATGGTGGGTTAATTTGCATGTGCAGGCGCTGATCACCCCAGCTGCTCCGGGCCTCTGAGCATTGTGGGAAGGCAGAAAGGTGACACTGGGCTAGAGCAAAAAGGAATCTCTGGCCAGAGTGAAGGCAATGCCAGTAGTCAGGGGAAAGAAGGCCCATTCTTACACAAATCTTTGTGCACAGGTCTCTACTAATTAATAAATATTAATATAAGAATAAACTGTTTTGTACACTCACAACTATAAACATACTTTTCCCACCCCTGTATATTCTCAGAGAAATTAATACATACATACATACATATAGTTTTAGAAACATCACTGTTAATTGGTCATGTTTGGTTTATCATTCTTGCTTTAATATTGCTTACTTTCTTTTTTTCCTTTTTGTAAGCATTTATAGTTTTCAGGTGTACAATTTTATAACACATCATATGCATATCATATTGTGTGTTTACTACCCCAAGTTAGGTCTCCTTCCATCACTATTTATCCCCCTTCTGCCCTCTTCTACTATTGCTTCTTAACCCTTTGTGCATTCTTTTCTTACCAGCAGTTGAACCTATCATTTCACAATTCTCATGTGCTAAGGCTCCAAGGAGCTCTGCCACACTCAGCACAAGGAAAGAGCCCTGAATTTTGGAACTTTTCTACCAGAATGATGGGACATGTTTAAGAATTAGCCCTAGCTGGTTTGGCTCAATGGATAGAGTGTTGGCCTGCTGACTGAAGGATCCTGGGTTTGGTTCCAGTCAAGGGCACATGCCCAAGTTGCAGGTTCCATCCCTAGTAGGGGGCATGGAGAAGGCAGCCAATTAGTGTTTCTCTCTCATCATTGATGCTTCAATCTCTCTCTCTCTCTCTCTCTCGCTCTCTCCCTTCCTCTCTGAAATCAATAAAAGTATATTTTAAAAAAATTAAAGTGAGTTTTCTGCATTGGTCTAAACCCTGTGTACTCTTCAAAAGATACAAATAAATATCACAGCCCAGAAGATAAGACTTGTTCTACAATTAAGATTTATGTCGCCGAAACCGGTTTGGCTCAGTGGTAGAGCGTCGGTCTGCGGACTGAAAGGTCCAGGGTTCAATTCCAGTCAAGGGCATGTACATTGGTTGCGGGCACATCCCCGGTAGGGGGTGTGCAAGAGGCAGCTGGTCGATATTTCTCTCTCATCGACGTTTCTAACTCTCTATCTCTCTCCCTTTCTCTCTGTAAAACATCAATAAAATATATTTTTTTAAAAAAGATTTATGTCACAAAATAGTTAAATTATTTACTATTTGATATATCATTTTAATAATGCATTTCAACTTCACGAATATGTTCTGCCATCAACCATTCTCTTTCTCAGAACTGAAAAGGAGCAGAAATTCTAGAAATATTGCCAAAACATAAAAACTCCTACAGGATATCCCATTAGGTAAGAGCTTGGTCTCTTCCAATCACATAAACCTCCAAAGTTCTTGACTCTCCTCCTTTCCAGATAACTGACCTTAGGTAATTTTATCTTTTTTTTTTTTTTTTTTTTTTTTTTTTTTTTTTTTACTTCTGGGGCTTGTTGTAGGAATTAAATGAGTGTCAATAATTACTTAGAATGCAGAGCTACACCCTTAGCTTCCATAGACTTTGCTGAGAGCTGAGAAGATGCTTGGTTCATTATGAAAGAGCAGCTCATCTCTTGCTAGAATTGTGCTCACAAATGTCTCTTATTTTGTTGTCAAGTGTGTTTTGTGCAATTTGATTCTGATAATGAAGTATCAAGTCTTGTAAGCAATATGGAAGTACCTCATAATATTAAAAATGTAACTGTCTTATGTCCCAGTGATTCCACTTCTGTGAACTTATCTAAAGAAATCAGAGAAACTTATTTTAAAAATATATGCACCCCTATGTTCGTTGTAGTGTTATTTATAATAACCAAGATTTGGAAGCAGCCCAAGTGCCCATCAGTAAAAGAGCGGATAAAAAAATACTAGTACCATATAATTTCACTTATACGTGGCATCAAATAATTTTATTTTTAATGTCAAATGGAACAGGTCTCAAGGTAGAGATGTTAGGTAGTCACTTTCAAGATGCTACTTTGAATGGAAATGAAAGGAGCTGAGTTACAACTACTGCATTGAGAGCTGCCCATAGACCTGTCTCCTTCAAGGGAGAATGTCTCACAATAGGTATAAATTTCATTTGTCTGTGTGTGTTGGACTAAAAAAACTTGAAAACACTTCTCCAAAGGATTGCCCTTGAACTTCCAAGGTTCTATTTTATTTTTATTTTTAATAAATAATTGTATTTTAAAAATAATTTTAATAGCCTGGCAGTGAGTGAAAATATTAAAGGAAGATTGATACTTGTTTTCTTTAAGGGAAGTACTATGCCAAAACCGGTTTGGCTCAGTGGTAGAGCGTCGGTCTGGGAACTGAAAGGTCCTGGGTTCAATTCCGGTCAAGGGCATGTACATTGGCTGTGGGCACATCCCCAGTAGGGGGTGTGCAAGAGGTGGCTGGTCAATGTTTCTCTCTCATCGACGTTTCCAGCTCTCTATCTCTCTCCCTTCCTCTCTGTGAAATATCAATAAAATATATTTTTTAAAAAATAAGGGAAGTACTACCACAATTTTCTCACACAAAGTATGACCAAAGGTAATGATGAGACCGATTTCAAAGAGCAAGGGTGGTAAGAAGGCCTCAAGGTTCACAGACTGAAGACTTTGGTTTCAGAAAGCCTCAGAGGAGTAGCAGGTGGAAATAATTGAATACATAAGAATATTTCAGCAGCAAGTGAATCAGAGAAAACTTTAAGGTAGAATTCTCTATCTCCTGTGAAAATCTGTTTTCCTCTTTCTCCCATTGGTCAGCATTTCTCTATCATCAATAAAAATTTGTTTTCTCTTTTTCCTCAGACCCTGTGGCTTTTCCCTATCTTCTGTGAATGGATGTCTTCCTTTCCCCTTATCCTCTTGTTCTCTTGAATGTATGCCTTTTGGCATCTCCAAGTCCCCCAACTAACAATGCCTTCCTCCCCCATGAGCCCCTTAATTCCTAAAACTCCCCAAACCTGCCTATTTTACCACTAAAACTCCTTTTAGAAGGTTAGACAAGTTCTCTGTTATAGCAAGAGGCAGAGGGAAAGGCTGGATGCAGCTGTGTCAAACTCTAAAGTCTAGGGATAAAAATGTTATCTGTTGGCTCAGTTTGACTATAAACTTCTTGAGAGAGTGTAAGGTGTTGGTCTTTCTTCCTTCCTTTCTTTCTTTCTTTCTTTCTTTCTTTCTTTCTTTCTTTCTTTCTTTCTTTCTTTATTATTATTTATTTTAATCCTCACCAGGAGACATTTTTCCATTGATTTTCATAGAGAGTGGAAGGGAGGGAGAGAGACACAGAGAGAGGAACATTGATGTGAGAGACACTGGTTGGTTGCTTGCTACACACTCTGGACCAGAGCCAGGGATCAAGTCTGCAACCAAAGTACTTGCCCTTCACTGGAATCAAACCCAGTACCCTTCAGACTGAGGGCTGACACTATCCACTGAGCCAAATTGTCCAGGGCTGGCTATTCTTCAATATCATTCTCATTTCCCAATAATAACAAGTTATTTAACTCTGCACACTTTGAATACTCAACAAATAATTTGTAGGTTTCTGAAGTTTTCATTACTCTTGGTTGTATACTAAAAAACCAATAACTATAAATTAATAAGACATTTTTAGAGTTCATAAATGTCTTCTATTCTAATGGAGTTTCTGTAAAAGACAAAACAGAATTTATTTTTTCTAACTCATTAATAACATAGGAGCACTCAACTGAATTTTAAGAAGAAAACAATACTGTAAAATTCACCTTTAGGTATAAGTCACTAACAAATATTATTTTTGTTATTAGACTATAAAGATCTGTGTAGCAGAAAATCACAAATAAAACATTTGAATGTTATTTCAATTCAATATTTATTCATTTGAATCAATTATTGATTTCCATTTTTCTTCTACTTTAAAGAACAATGTTCTAAAATGTCCACATAATCTTTGAAATACTTTGTTTAGCTTGGGAAGATACAAAAGCCTTTAAAATAAAACATAAAGAATTTAGCAGATTTCACAAGAGTATTTACTGTTAAAAAATTATAGTTTCAAAAAGTATCAACTTTTTCATTTCCTTCAGATTGAAAAAAAGTATAATTGTGTAAGGTAGAATTTGACATCCCTTAAAAATTAATTTCTTTTTGTTCTTTATTTGGCTCTCATTATCCCTGCTATATCCTCTTTTTACTTTAGTCTCACCCAGGAGCATTTGTGTCATTCATTAAGCCCCAATGCACACCACAGACAATCCCTCTAAATGAACCTGTTGTGTGGATTGTAAGTGTAAATTTGAGGGTGCAAACAAGAAGTCAAAATTTTTAAGAAAAGCAACATTGCTCTCACTCTCCATCAGGCAAACTAGCAGAAGGTGCTGAAGCCTCTGGCTCATAGGAAGACCAGAGGGGCAGAAGGGAAGTCACCTGGTTATTCCAAAGGTTTTCTTTTGTGAGGTTAGAGGTGGAGGTTTTATGCCCTTTGGTGTGATTCTTTGAGGAAGGGATTTCAGTGACACATGAGGTATAAGTCCAATCACTACTGATGGAACTGAGAAAGTATAACAGGGCAAGTCTAAGATACTGTTTACAAATAGAACCTCACTGAGCCCAAGGCTGCCTATCTTTAGAGATGATAATGCCTACCTGTGGCAGGTTGTATTTTCCCCTAAGTCAGCAGTCTTTGCCCCCTTGAGTATGGCTTTTCCACAAAATACCACGTGCGGGCGAGCGAGTACAGTGTGATTGAAACTTCGTGCCCCATGAGCAGAAGTCGGTTTTCAGCTCTCAAAAAAGAAATTTCAGTCGTTGTACTGTTGATATTTGGCTCTGTTGACTAATGAGTTTGCCGACCACTGCTCTAAGGGATACAGCATGGCCTTCTAGAATTTGTTTCCAATACAGAGGCCATCTATATACACTCCACTTGAACCTGGACAGGACTTTCTGACTGCCTTTCCAATAGAGTGAAGGCATTATTGCCACATGACTTCTGAGATCAGGTGATAAAAGCTGGTAACAGCTGTCACCTGGCTCTCCCTTTGGGGAACATGAACTTGTGACTCCCTGAACCACAGAAGTCTAGCTTTCCTGAGTCTACCACAAAAGAGAAATCGTGGAGAGACTACCTAGAGACAGAGCTCTTTGAATTTTCCCAGATGAGGCACCAGATATGACAATGAACAAGTCTTAAAACGGCAACATCATAAGAGCCCCTAAGCTAGAACCAAGTACCTCTTGAATTCCAAATTAGAAGACTATGAAAAGTACTAAAGAAATGGTTTTATTTAAGCCATTATGTTTTGTGGTAATCTGTTATGCAGCTATAGATAACTAATACACTGAAATTTAGTCAATTGTGAAGATGAGAAAGCATATTTTAAAACTTTTTAGAGTCGGTTCTCATTAAATAAGCAGAAAAATATTTATTAGCATTGCTATATGCTCTCATAGGTTATCCTTCCATTTTATGTCCCTCCTCCCCCCAAATTTCTAGTTAAAATAATAAGAAAATAAGAAAAAGATTAGCAGGTGAGTAAAACTTTCACAAGTTTTAGATTTAAAACAGCATTTCTTACAAATGCCATTTAGTTGCTTAACACTCATAGAACTTTGCCTGTTTATTACTTGGAGATAGTTGAACTATTTTGAAAATTAGGGCATTCTTAGTAGTAGCAATACTATCTTCTCAGCCATGAGTGATAGTGAGAGCAGAGGGATTATTGCTAAAGTGCATACTTCACCTCAATTTAAGATTTCCTTCCATGTAAAGTTGGAGCAGTGTTGTTCCCACAGGCATGGCTACTTCTGTTTCAAATTAAAATCTGGAAACCTTGAGGTGAGTTAGTATATACCCTCAACAACTGCTATAAAGTCAAATGATTTGTGTGGAGAAAGT
Organism: Vespertilio murinus; assembly: GCA_963924515.1. NCBI lineage: Eukaryota > Metazoa > Chordata > Mammalia > Chiroptera > Vespertilionidae > Vespertilio > Vespertilio murinus. The sequence goes on from OZ004707.1 coordinate 74,096,064, forward strand.
AACCATATTAATTAAATTCTGCAGTAAAGTACAGTGCTGGCACTATAATCTCATTTTATGAGCATTAACATCCATTTTTAATTGAGCTATTATAGTTTATTTTAAAACTGTGGAAGGATTTTACAGCCTTATATTCTGAGAGTTACTTCACAGTATACATGGAGTTACAATTCCAAACAGAATGCAGTGCTAAAATCCTTGCTTTGAAATTGGATATGCAGAAAGCAAGTGCCAGCTCAGCCATTAACTAGTTGTGTGACCTTGATTAAGTTACTCAATCTCTCTTGAGTCTTGATTATCCCCTCTGTGAAGTGTAGATAACAGCTCCTGCCCAAGAGGTTATGGTCAGAGTTAAGTGAGAGGATTTATGTTTCTGGCCCAAAGTGAATATTCAAAAATTTTTACCTCTCAATCCTGTATTTTTCAAGTTATCATACATGTTTACAATACCAGAAAACTAGAATGTGATTCAATTTATCCTAATGACTAATAGAGAAAACTTCTATTTCTTTGAGCATTTTGTACTTTCAAAGTACTTTTACATGCTTTATTGTACCCCCTGGGAACTTGACATTCCTACTATCTGCAGTTTAGAGATGAAAAAATTAAAGCTCAAGGAATTGAAGGGGCTTTACCAAAGTAACTCATGCAGTTAGTGGTAGAATCAGACCAGGAATCTGAAGCCCAAATGCAATCCCCTCATTGTGTCATGCTGCCATTTCAGCCATAATATCTAATCCCAACATTTAATAAGAACAGACACGTGTCACAACATTTCAGTTTAAAACATCACATGCTTATTTGCTATCCTGACATTATTTTACCCTCAGGGATACATCAGCATAATCTCACTTGCATTTTCCTCTTCCTGCTCTTTCTTGTGATGAGCATGCTTCCCCTCGTTAATCTGTGGTATACAGTGCTCACTCGCCTATCCTTCCTCCACGATCAGTTCAGCCCGCTGGAGCCATGCATGTAGCTCTGGAAAGAGCAGTTGCATTTCACCCTCCAAATCAGGGAAAACACTGTGTCAAAGAAAACCCTGATCCACAAAGTGCAAGGTTAAAAGCTGTCTGTATCACTCGCTCTCTTGTTCAGGTTCCGAAATTACTTTGCAGACTTGAGCAAGAGTGCTCAGTTGTAATATTAGGTGGGCAATGGGTAGAGCAGTAGTGAAGGAGAGATTGGCAGTCCTTATCGGGTGCAAAACACAAGGGAAACGTTAAACTTCCTTCGTCCTTTCTGATTACAGCATATCTTACTCTTTTAGCTAGATGTTTGGTTTTTCTTGAGATTTCCATATGGTGGGGTCAGCTCATTTGCAGACCTCTGCCTTCTTCACCCTGAATATTTCCTCTTAATGCTACACTGTATTTCAAAAAGATCCATAATAAGAGCAGAGTTTAAAAGGCAAAGAGTCAAGAGTCCTTGAGGAATTTTGAGTAGGACAGTCAAGTAACAAGGGCACTGGAAGCTACAATTAAGGAGCCTCGAGGAACTGTAAAACCTATTCTTGGGCAGCAGCCTGTGAGACTGCTGTCAGTCTTAGAATTGTGGCTGCAAAGTACTGAAGGTTTTTCCGCAAAAATATGGTCCTCTACCTCACAGTGTACTCTGGCAATAGTCTTATGCTTTCATATAAATGTATCGTATAATGTCCTTGACTATCAGTACATTTAAAAGGGGATAGACAGTCCTAAACAGAGAGGCAGGCTCCTATTGTATGGCAGCAAGATCTAAAGCGACTAATTGCATATTTCTTATCTCTGACTCATTCTCTGATTTATTCATCAGTTCTTTACCATTTATAGAGCCAAGCAAGAACATTTGAGAATATCTTTTATAACCTTATTGTGCCGAGCTAGAGATATCATATGATTCACTGCCAGTATCCTCTCTCACAGATATGCATTCCAAGGATCTCCCACACAATGCTCCGCAGAAAGAGTGAAGCCCATTACTGGCTACAATGGCAAAATCTTCAAGATAATGAATAAGGGTCATTGTGATCATTGAAAACATTTTAATTAATACTTCACTCCTGTTGCACCTAAAAAAAAAAAGAAAGAAAGAAAGAAAAAGAAAAAGGCAGGGGGAGCGGGGCAGAATTAGTCATGGTCAAAGAAGTTTAAATTGTAAAAGAGGACCTCCCCATCTTTAAAAGCGACATCCTCTACCCACTTTTCTTAGCCAAAAAGTTAAGCCAATCTTGATCCCTCTCCCTTATATTATTCATGAAATGCTTAAGGTCCTTTCAGCTGTAACTCAGAAACCTGTTCTGAATCTCTCGCTCTGTCATGCCATCTGCACTGCTGCTGGGCCAGCCCTCACAGCTATCAGCACCAGCCCGGATAGCTTTGATCTAGTCCCTGTTGACTGCTACCTGACTACTTTCCACTCTATACAGGGTTGGAATTAAAAGCCACGTTCCTATTATGCTTTCTTGCTTTGTGAGGTGATCCTTGCCTCACTCTCTACCTAGTACTATTGCTAGCCAAACTGTTCTTTTTTTAATCTCCTTTGAATAGTTGAAACCTGTTCTTGTTAAGCAGTTCTCACTATTCCTGCACCTTTGCATGGCTAACTTCTCTGCCTAGGACAGTCTCCTCTGAAAGACCACTTCATAGGGACCTATCCTGGTATTATATTCTAAATAATTCATCCCAAGTCAGTGTCGATCACTGGGTTTTACTTCTGCCAGTACATTTATTATCTTCCTGTTTTTACTTGGTTATTGTATGTCTCTGCCATTTAGAGTAGAAGCTCAATGAGTACAGGCAGTATTGTGTAGTTTAATAGCTTTGATTAGGGCTTGGAACTATTCATAGTGTGCAGTAGTAATAAGTAGTTTCTGAATGAGTGAATGAAGAGCACCATGAAAAAAAATAAGAAAGAAGAAACAAAATTATATGCCATAAACTTTAATCACAAATTCAAGATTTAAAATATTCCAATATTTTATAACATATATTTAAATAATATTTGTTATTTTGATATACTGTTTTATGTAGAATAAAGGTTTACCCATTTTTGCTTTTCCGAATTCTTATTTATTTTTATTCATGAAATGCTTATAAAGGAAGTAAAATTTGATTGCAAACATTGCCAAAAGACAGGGTTAGTTGAGCTTTGTCTCTCGATGAGACTTGTGAAATGCAAACATACTTGAGAATATAAACATATTTTTAATAATTAATGATCATTAATGTCCTCTAATCAAGGAAAAACAAATAATTATCTTTCAGAATTGAAATGTAAATAAGAGGATAATTCATCTTTGTTTATTTTTTCTCTATTTTGTTTTCACACAGGTAGCATGGCTTCACATGCATATTTCAACAGTATGTAAATAGTTGTACCTTTCTGAAAATGAACTAAATGGCCTTATCAGGTGTCAGATGTGTAGAGGCCTTCCACCACATGAGCGCTGTTACCCACAGTTTAAAAGAATCCCAATTATATCTGTTTGTTCTTCTTTGTTGTCCCTGTTCATGGAAGCTATTTCTTTACCTGAAATTCATAAGTGCTGCCTCAGTGGGGACGACTTCAGGTTTGTCTATCTTTTTCATCCCCTTGAAAACTACTATTTTACGTAGTTTTTAATAACCCTTAATACATGTTCCAGGTTTGAGCAGAGCCACTAAGCCAGTTGCTGGTAGATCTGAAAGGCAGCAAGTTGCAATGGGCAGAATGTAACTAACAGGGCTGAACAGACTTTGACATCTGCTAAGTCTGTCACTCACTGACTTTACAACTAATCTATTTCACTTGCGCCAGCCTCAGTTTATCACCTACGGACTAGCAATCAATCTTGCAAGATTCAGGTAAACATTAAATGAGATTGTGGATAGAGGGGGGCCTAACAATGTCTCTCTACCCCTGTCCTCTCTACCCCTCTTCCAGTACCACTGTGACATATACTAGCAAGGCGACCTTGTCAATTCACTCCTGAGGTCCGGTTTGTACTCTTCCACTTTCAAAGGACAGTAAAATAGCTTGCAGGTTCTTAAAATGATTTATTTGATCAGAAAGTCTAAAACTTGTGTGTAATGGCAAATGCTTGATTATTCATATGGGAATGACATGTCCGTGAGCCAAATGGATGACAGAAGAACGTCCCTCCCTACTTAAAAATCCCCTCAGCTGCAGCTTCACTTTTGAAATATTCTAGAGCCCAGCTGTATTTGATTCTTTTCACATTTTATCGTGTAAGAATAAAACAAGGAAGTATGCAGTTGAAAATGCATTTGTATTTTAATCGAGAATTGTGTGTTCAGGAATTATCGCTCATGCAAACGGAGATAGTCATCCATCATAAGTACTCCCTTGTATCTGCAGCAACTTATTACAGTGAAGAGAAGTATTTCTGGGTTCTGAGAAATTTGCTGTCAGAGATACTACACAGAACTCCTTTCTTTTTTTAATTTCCTGCTAGCTCTGAAAGGATAAATGAAGTAGGAGGGATGTTTTTTCCTTTGCCGTGACTTGAAAATAGACAAGAACAGGCAATCTGTAATACTGTTATTTAAATCAAAATTATAAAAATGACATTAGTCATTATTTCTAGTTGGTATTAATAATAATAGTAAGCTAGGCATACTACTTTATAGTTTGTAAATATATGTACATATGTATGATCTTTTATGTATTATATCATTTTATTTATACAAAACTCTATTTTGATTGTGATTCAGAAGAGAGCAAGAGTCTTGAGTCAGGAATCCCAGGGCTTCTCTCTATGTTTATATCCTATGTTATTTCCAAATTATATGCTCTTATTTAATTTACAGTAAAAAGAAAAATCAGATATTCAGTTGAAATAGTAAAAATGAGGGATCTGACATGTCCCAGGGTACCATGTGTCCCGGGAGAGCCGTGTGCCCTAGGAGGGACTTGTGCCCTGGGAGAGCCGTGTGCCCCAGGGAAGCAGTGGGACCCGGGGGAGGGTTGGTGTGAACCAGAGGAGGAGTGGATTCTATTCGTGTGGTCCTGAGATAGTCACCATAAAACAAGCAGACTGCCAAATGAGGAGCGGATTCTATTCATGTGGTCCTGAGATAGTCACCATAAAACAAGCAGATTGTCAAATGACAGTGGGGAGGGGAAGGAGACCTGGAGGGAGATAAGAGAACAACCTAAAGACTGGTATGCATGCATATAAGTACAACCAAGGAACACAGAACTCTGGGGAGGGAGGGCATGAATGGGAGGTGGGCAATGGTAAGCTATGTACACATATAATAACTTAATAAATTAAAAAAATAAAAATTAAATTAAAAAAATAAGGGATCTGAAGAAGAATTTTAATTGTATGCATACCAACACACACAGATATTATACAAAATAATTATTTTCACATCCAATAATTAAGATTTTTGTTTACTCATTTGCACTTGAAAATATTTTACTATTTAATATAGATCTACTTTCAACCACTATTTTCTACATTTAAGTTGTCTTCTTTGAGAAATAAGCAACAAGTTCCATTCCCGATCAGCATAAATGAAATAGGAGATTGAAACTCATCTACAAGCTGCTTTGAAAATATTCTTAAATCTTTTCCACACATTTTGTTATTTTAAATAGTATGTAAACATTAGCCAGTTTGGCTCAGTGGATAGAGCATCAGCCTGAGAACTGATTACTATCAAGGGCACATGCCTTGGTTGCAGGCTCGACCCTCAGTAGGGGGTGTGCAAGAGGCAGCCAATCAATGATTCTCTCTCATCATTGATGTTTCCCTCTCCCTTCCTCTCTGAAATCAATAAAATTACACATTAAAATTTTAAGAAATTAAATAGTATGCAAATATCTTCATAATGTGAACCATATTTGCTTGTGTGTATGTGTGATCCTTATGAGTACTGAGAGAAGAAGACAGAGAGGTCTTAGTAAAATGTAGCTATCTGAATCTAATTGTGTAGGTTCTTAATAATCTTTAGATACTTCAGTTAATTGCCTCCACGTTCTACTCATACTTTTAAACTATTGAGTCAAGAGCTAAGCAGAAGAGCATTTTAATAGTGTGGTCTGATACTAAGGAACAATGCCTACATTCACACCATCCAGAATAGGCCACCCATAACTAACAAGTGCTAAGCAGATTTCCATCTTCCTGTATTTGTATGGGAGACATCATATGAATACTAAGTTCTATAGGCCTTTAAGATAGACAGTGTTGTCCAGTGGTTAAGAGTAAGACATTTAGAGTTAGGGAAACCTAATTTTCCTAGGTGAACTTAAGCAATTTATTTCAACCATTCAATCCTCATTCTTTTCTCCTGTAGGATGGAAACAATAATAGCACCTACTTCATCGGGTATGCTTGGTACAAATTATAAATTAATGTATGTAAAACACTGACCAGTGTATGCACATGGTTAATCTGCATCTGATAGTATTTATTAATCATGCTTTATCATAATATTAATGCTTCCTTTACCACTGTTTACTTTTTGCCCACAACTCACTTAACAAGTATTATTGGGTACCAACTATGTAAGAATCACTGCCCTAGGTACTAAATGCACAAAAGGATACATCTCTTTGACCATGGATTTCATAGTTAATTACTCATTTGTACTATTATTAATAAATTTGTATTAGATATTATCTATATTTTCTCCTGCAGTATTAATTTGACAAATAAATGTAATTTTTTGCTGATAAATGGTTCAAAGAAAAATGGGTTAATGATATGAGAACCTCACTGTTTTTTCATATAAAATACTAAGACTTATATAAAATTATCATCTGCAGAACCTCAAAGTCAGAGAGAATTGAAAGAATACCCAATTAAAGAAGTTTGTATGTTTCTTGTTCTCTTTAATGATTTTACTGCACATCTTCCATCATTTTGTCTAAAGTTATTCCCTCAATTTCCTGTAACTTTCTCAATTTACTATGCTATAAGATAAATAAGTATGACCCAAAAATAAGGCTAGAATATAAATAAGAAAACAGTACAGTAAAATCTTATTAGTCCATGTTATTTCAAAATAACATGGAAATCTAATCAATAGTTATTCCCCAAATAGATATAGTTTTCTCATTAAAATTATTCATTTAATACAAAGCATGCATTTTGATTTATTTAAGGCAGAAATTAGGTCTCAAGAGAAGCTTGCATTATTAATGAGGTATAATAATTCCAAGGGGTGCCAGGAAATAGCTGTGTATCAGCTCTAGTGAAACTATGTGGACCACTGTGATTACTTGAGCTACAGCATTTGGTTCATGAGGTAATTCATTCACCTCTTTTCTTTAAAATAAATATTTAGGAGAATTTCTATGAATTTAAAACATGTTATAAGGAAAGAATGCCCTACTTGTCCTTGTCCTTACAATGTTCATGATATCTGGTAAATAATTCTTTAATTTTAATAATTGAAAATAACTATGATCTAATTTTTCAATGATGAGCTGGTTTTTATGATCTGAAAAGTTTCCATTTCTATGTTTATATCACTGTAGAACTAAGAGACACTCCCTATTATGAAAATGTTTTTAAGTATATGGGGGAAAATAGAAGATACAGAGCTGCATTTTCAAAGACTAACTCAGCTTTGCTTTATGTGAAGTGGAGCTACTGTGATTTGATGCTGAGATCTTTGAATCTCAGAGGATCCAGACTTAATATGATTTTAATGTTTAAAAACCTGAGAATCATCAAATTAGAGGTGTTGCAATAGTACAAATTATTGGGTTGTTCAAAATGTTAACTGTGTCATCTCATTTTAAAAAGGAAATCTTGTTTTAGACAGAATCCCTGGGGATATGGATGATATTTCTCTTTTAAAACTAATAAACAAGCCAAGGTCGGTTTGGCTCAGTGGTAGAGCGTCGGTCTGCGGACTGAAAGGTCCCGGGTTCGATTCCGGCCAAGGGCATGTACATTGGTTGCGGGCACATCCCTGGTAGGAGGTGTGCAAGAGGCAGCTGGTCGATGTTTCTCTCATCGATGTTTCTGGCTCTCTATCTCTCTCCTTTCCTCTCTGTAAAATATCAATAAAATATATTAAAAATAAAAACTAATAAACAAGCTAAGAGCAGACAGTACAGTGAGTGTGATTTGAGCTCGGGCAGAATTTCAGTGTAAGGTTTCCCCTCTTTTCTAGGATGCGTGTCACTGTGGAAAACAATTATCCCCTGCTGTGGCCCAAGTGGTGTAGAAACCACAATTCATTTGGGAGATTTGTAAATCATTAGGAAAGGTTTACAGTATTTTATCCCCCTGAGGACCTCAATGTGTTATGTTACCATGGTGATTTATGACTCCTTCTAAATTCCTTGGGATAGATAAACCACGTGCAGTTTAACATTCTGTCCTCTTTAACCAGCATCAGTATCTCTACATGATCCATTTGCAACACAGAGCGTTAGATTTGAAGGTTAAATCACAGAGGCATGGGATAGCCGAGCACGTGTCTTACAGTAATAATTCATGTAATAAAACTGCAATTTTAAGGAACACCGATTCAATTCATAAGAGAGACATTATAGTATGTATTATGCCATTGTAGTTTATTAAAACAGGCATTCATTCAAATATTTCTGTTGACTATTTTGTGCAGAATTTCTCAGGTAAAGCAAGAAACATAAGGATAACTAAGATATGGCCCCTATCCACATCATATGCAGACTAAAAGTCTTTGTGATTTTTTCCTACTCTCTTATTTCAGCTTTATCAAACCAGAGACAAAAAATAAACACAATCAACTCCTAAGAAGCCTTTTCCTGCCTTCTTCTCACACTTTCTCTTGAAGCAGAGCTAATGTTACTGACCTAGTAAACCCCATTTTATGCCAGGCAACCCACCTGCTATTTCAAAAATCAAAAGAAGTGAAGAGTCAGCTTAAGCCCCCCTGGGAAAATCCTGGTGGTGCTCAGAATGTGAATGTAGTCAAGAAGAGATCCAAAACAGATTTTCTGTTCCTGCTCAAGGAGGGAGGCATTTTTCCCTCTCTCCCGTGAAACCCCAAGTATAAAAACTCTCCATATCTGTGCCTATTGAGTCCTTGCTTAACTGCCAAGGCCAGACTCTCCCATAATCAGGCCTGTCCTCCTCTGAGTCCTCCCAGCCTCCTACAGCTCCATGCTGACTCACCCGTGGTTCTCAACAACCCTACCCCCTGTGCCTAGAAACATCCCTATCCTCAGAGCAAGAAAATGAGCTCCATGAGGACCAGGTATTGTTGTATTTACTCTTTTATTTCCAGAGTTTGGAAATGTACTTGGTATTCATGATGCACTTAATGAGTGACACGATGGACCATGAACCATTTTTCAGTGATTTTAAATACTTTTCCCTGCTAGAGTAACTGACTACCTTCCTATAGCTCCAGACTTAGAACAGAGACCTATGGGTAGGAACGGTGCAGAGGCCGTGCTGGAATGAACAAGAGGAACAACCATCAATACATAGCAGCCACAACCAGAAAGGAGGCCAAGACTTGATGTACTTAAGCAGAAAATGAAAAACAATTTGGTGGCAATATGACAGAGAGATAGCCAAAAATGAGATTGGCTCGTATTACATGGACTTTATTTTTCCTCACTTTTCTCTATTTTCCAGACATATAGCAAGCATGCAATGATTCAATGATTAGTTTTTGTCTTGTTTTTAAATAAATGAATGCTGAACCTGCTTAAGTGTAGTACGGAGACCATGCACTTTGATAACATCAGTTTCCATTGTCGATTCTTTCTACTTTACACTTTACTATTCGTCCCCTTGTCTAGGTTTGAACCAACCACAATGTGTGTGTTCTTGGCTCATGCTCCCTCTCCTTCTGATCCAAATCCTTAGCTTGGATCTTGCTCTTCGGTTGACTAGACCAGGCTCATGTCCCTGATTATGTTTTGAATTTCTTGAGCTTCATCATCTGCTTCCTGCTTCCTCTTTCCCACTTTTATTGCTTTGACAAAACAACCACCTGCCACTCTCCTCTCTTTTGAATCCACACCAGCCGAATCCCCAGCCTCAGACTACTTTATCCCTACAGCCCAAGACCCAGCGTGCAGAAGTCAAATGTTTTTAGCAGCTAACACTGTGAAAAACAAAAACAAAAACAAAACCTTTGGCTCAGTTCACTCAGATTGTAAAGAAGGAGAGACTGGGTTATCAGTTAAGGAACTGGCTCAATTTTAGAAAGCATGAAAGCAGTGGTAGCAAAAATATACTCTCCATGGCTTTCCACTATCACAGTCATCAACATCATGCCTATTTTTCCAGCTTTTGGTCAAGCAGCAGAGGCCAAGGAGGCTGCTTTGATTGTGTGTGTGTGTGTGTAAGAAATCCTTCACTACAATTGTTTGCCTACACCTGTCAAAAGGTTCCACTCAGACACTCAAAGCTTTGCCATCTGAACTCAGAATGCAGAACAATCCATGTCAAGGGCGGCCATCAGTATTGTATAACAATCCCCAGGTTATGGGTCAGACAGATGGGCCAGGGAGACGACAGCAGTGCTGATGGCCCCTCTTCACCCCGTGTTTGCAGGGTTACACATGAATGTAATTAAGGGGCTGAGCTGGTATGCCTCTGGTCTCAAGGTTAATTAGCCACAGGAAAATGACACCTTCAGGTGTCCTGTATCATAACAGCACTGCAGAGAGAGGCATGATTTTAAATTGATAGCACTGACACCACCAGACAGCAGAGTTGAGACCAGCAGAGGTGCAAACAAAGACTGACAGAGGTTGCTGCAATGCTGACAGGATGGAGAGCGGACACACTCTCCCTGCCTGAGGTAGAAATAACACCGAAGGCGAGAAAAACTCACCCACGATGCCTCCCTGCGGATGTGAACACCGTCCATGGTTAACTGCGCGAGGAAAGCTTTGCTGTCCGTGCTCCCCTGCCCCTCCAATCCATCTCATGGAGCTTGACATCCGTGATCCCTGTACCCCCAGAGCTCTCCTACTCCTCCCTACTCCCCCCCCCCAAAAAAAAAACACACACACGATTCTCCAACTCTTTCCCAGAGAAGTCCAGCCTGGAGGAGGGTGTGAAACCCAGGCCTCCCGCTGAATGCTCAGCCCTTGCAGCAGGCCCCTTGCCTTCCTGGAGGCTCTCTGGGACCTGGCATATCTCTGCTGCCTGGAAGAGAGAAACTCAGTGAGAAAGAGAGACTTTCTGGGCCTCACCGTCAAATAGCCTTGGGTTTCTCACAGGTGATTTTTTTGCGTGCCTATCACGTTGGGCCTCTACTGTCTGCCTAGAGTGCATGTTAGGGGCTAAATATCCCCCCACAGCAAATCCCTGACCAGCAGGGAACCCCATGTGCCTTTCTCTGAGCACTGAATGCAGTGTGCTCAGCTCCGTCTCCAACCAAATGCCCTCTGCTACCAATTTGTAAACAACTCGGCTCTGCCTGCATAATGTGTGAGCAGGCAATGCCAGCACCACACTGTGCCCTCGCCTGCTCCCAGCCAAGCGCACCTGCTGCCCAGGGCTCCGGCTGCCGCTCCGTTATTATGCGCTGCCGTCGCCGGCCCTGCTGCTCGCCGGGCTGGCAGCACATCTCCGGCGTGGGGAGGAATGTTTATGAGTTTTAATTGGTGGCCACGGCTGGACAGTGACATTTGGGGAGCATTGTGTGCCGTTCACCCTGCGACGGCAGATGTAGGTGGGTCTCCTGCAGCCTCAGGTGGCTGCCTGTCCGGAGTAACGCAGCTGCGGGCCTCCCCGCCGCCCACGTGGGAGCAGCACGCTCCTTCCTTTCCTTTCAGCGTCTCTCCTGCCTTCCTAGCTGGAAAGGTTTTATTTGCTCTGTAACACAATGTTCTCGTTGAAAATAAAAGCAAAAGAAAAAAAAATATATATATATATATATATATACCAAAGCACAACAAAGAAAACCATCTCTTCAAACACCATACACAAGTAGTCCACGAACTGCAAATATGTCTTTTCATGGGACCCAAGTATCTCCCTGGATTTACATGTGAACCTTCCCTGTGCGGCGGGAATACAGAGGTGTTTCCTGGGTTATATGCTGCAAACTTGGCAAATCTTTTTATACATGAGTAAATTGTTTCACTACCAGATTCTACTCCCATTCAACTCCGTAACTAACCTCTCACTGTTTGGAAACCTCAAAGCGGCATGCCCTTCCATCTAACGGTTTCGCTGAGACACGTTTAGCTACTCTTCCTCGTCCAGTGGCCTCGCTGCTCCTCTAGCAGCAGGAGCCCAGCCCCCATGCCCAGGGCAGAGGCCGGCGGGGCACCGGGAGCCCGTCCGGCAGCAGCGGAGAGCGGAGCTGCCCGTGGCCTCCCTTGGACACCCAAGCCCTGGGCGATGTGCAAAGTCAGAGGAGGTAGGAGAACGCGGAGCCCAACCTCAGCAGTCATTTTCTCAGGAGCCATCCCTCTACATCAGCCCATCAGCAAAGCCTTGTCTTCACCAAACCATCGGAAGCCAAGAACTGGGCTTGGAGTGGCTGCCTTAAGCTTTAACGATGGTGGTGTGTGTCGCACCCAGCTCCTGCTGGTTTGTCCGTTTCCATGGGCCTCAGCTGCTGCTGCGGAAGGAGCTGAGAGGGTGCAGACTTGGTAGCCTCTGATGCGGAGCCAGAAACCGTAAGACTCTTCTGCCACCTAGCGGTGCAGCCAAAGCAGCACCCACCAGAAAACAAATACTAGATCTGTAGCCGGGGAATTTCTTGTTACATTTTGGCTTCCGTTTAAAGGGAGACAATTAAAACATATACCCCATGTCCTCAAGCGTAGTAATTAAAAGTGGTGTGAAAGCAACGTTTAAATAATGTCATATCTTTGAGCAGTAAATGACTAAACAAAATGTCCCGTGCTGTTCCCAATTGTTCATTTACAAAACGAAGTGACCAAAGCACATAAAATAATGATACTGGATTTCTTCTTCAAATTCTCAGGTTTGGCTTGATTTTAATTTTAAAATAATCTATTGTTTAGCTACATATAGATCCAACATGCGGTGTTAGCTTAGAATGCTGGCTTTGAGAAACAAGTAGCACATGGCCTAGCATAGACCAGACCCAACCACAGAAGGTGCCAGTCGGGCTAAAGCATTAGAAAAGGAGAAATGTAGGATCTGTATAACTCATGTACTATCATACTGTAAAATGTGTAATCATTTCTTCACATGATTTTGAACAACAGAGTACATCGATACTGCAAATACACCAATCATTAAAACATTTTCCAAATTACCGCTGGCTGAGGTCTAATGTAATTGTTCTATGCTTATTTGGGGAGAAGGCTCACCTTCAAAAGTCAACAGGGTTTGAGTAAAAATTAGGATCTTAGGAAAATAGTTTGAACAGAAGATGGTATGACACCTTATGGATGCTCAGCATTCAAAATTGGAGATACTTAGATAATGCTAAAGGTATAGAAATTGCAGAATCAAGTGTTTTTCTCCCCTCTAAAATTTAAAATAAAGAAAACAAAACCTCTACATAATTTATGGATGCCCCAAGATGGTTTTAAATTATGCAACTCATATATCCATGAAAACTTTCTTAATGTATTCCTCAGTTACTTCATGACACTGATCACACCCCAACACACACACGCACACACACACACACACACACACACACACACATACACACACACACACACACACACACACACACACACGCACACTTTATTTCTGAGGCAAGTTAATTAGAGAAAGAAGCATGTCTGTATCTATCGTGTGAAAAAAACATTCATTTCCAAAGCAAATGCACCGGTGAGCAGGGAAGCACAAAGGAATTTGCTATGTAAATACTTTTTTTTTTTTTTAAATCAACTCAGTGGCCTTCTCCGCTTAGAAAGCTTCTCACATGTGCATAATGGGATTAAAAGCACTCTCAATAACATTCATTACCTCAGTGGTTCTTCCATCTTCCTGTGAAATTAACTGTATCTCTTATATGTACACCTACTTAAGGTAGCAATTTAATGGCAATAACACCAATATCTAAGAGGGTTATGTTTCCCCTGGATTTGCTTCACGCTTAGGGATCTCTTCATGTTTAGAATAAAAACCAGAAATACTGCTTTCCTTTTGTTTTAAGAAAATGACAAAGAAGCCAAATTAAAGATTTTTTTTAATAAAAAGCAATATACTTAGAAAGTTGTAATGCCACAAAAAAAATTACTTTCAAATGAATGTTTAGTGGGGGAGGAAAATGAATAAACTAAAGTACTAGGATGTGTTACATTAAATAATCTCTAAAACTTTAACTTAGTCTTTCATCTTATACTTCCATTTTCTCCTCTCTGCCCCCTCATCATACACACATACAATCTTGCCTCATCTCTTTATTTCTTTATATATATTCAAGATAGAGATTCTTACGCTGTGTTAGATAGGGAGGGTGTCATAATGTTAATTTCCCCTCCTTTTATGGGCACAGATCCCCGAATTTTTATTTTTACTATTCTTTTTCCACCTTCTTACACTTGACTAGGGGAGACTGAGCCTCTACTCAGGACTAAGTCTCAATTTGCTGAAACAAATCATCATCGTCTCATTATATTAATTAGTTGAGAGTGGTTATGTGATCTAGGATATCCCAATATCATGGGGTGTGCGGAGGAAGGAGAGAAGGAAGGAGAGTAGGAGAATGACTCTAGATTCCTACAATGACAACTCCAAGAATAGACACTTCCTTTGTACCTTTGGTCATGGCTCCTTTCAAAGGCACCTCTGGTAACCATCACATTCTTCGTCTGTCTCTGAAGGAAAGAAAGATTTAGGATGCTTTCAGAGGATGAACAAAAGCTTGAGTCCATAATGGCTTTGGATGCTGGGTACACAATTCCCAGACACCCTAGTCTTTAAGTAAAAATTAGCATGCTTTGTCCAAATGGATACTAACCTATGCCTTTGCCCAATGACTTGCAGCTAAAGAGACTACAGATGCCTCCGGAATAGGTTCTCTTCCAATGTCAGCTAATTCTGAAACCTATACCCTTCTCCTACATTACTACTCAAAATTGTTTTCATATTTACCCATTCTTTCCTCCTTCACGTACAGTTACCCATTGAATCCTATAGATTTCACTTTCTAAATATCTCTTGAATCAACTTTCTAATGTATTCTCCGTTCACTCTTTTAGTTCAGTCCCTCATCATTTCTCCCTTGCAGTCTTGCCACAGCTTCAAAACTCGCAATTCAAATAAATCCTCCACCCTGCCTCAAGTAGAACCCTGTAAATTTCAAACACAACAGGTCCCTAAATGCACAGGAAAATGCCCCTCTCCATTTAGATTCAAAGTAAAACCCTTTTGTGTGGTAAACAGGGACTTCTTCTTGACCCATTCTTGGAAATTGAGGTTTATTTTCTGTCGCCCAACCATAGGAAACCATCATACATCGAACAGTGTTATTTCTTGTCTCTGTGCCTTTGTGCTTGGGTTCCCTCTGTCTGAGATACCTATGGGCATGGGTTAACCCCAACTCCAGTTTACTCCAGCGGCCTACTTTGCAGTCAGGTATCTGAGAGCCGCCTTTCCCTTCTACCTTGTTTTGATGGCCTCCCTTCCTCTTCCTGTATCACACCGTGTTTGCCTCTTACAAGAACACACTGCCCTGTCATTGTGTTCTTTGTGAATTTGCTCCTTTAGAACACGAGCTCCTTCAGGATATGGAGCATAATTTTATCATAACTTCACACCATGCCCGGTATAAAAAATACTCTTGATACATGATTTTCAATAAATGATAATATATAACGGCCTTCCAACTTTAAAAAAAAAGAAATCTAAAAGGCACAGAGCTAGTTAGTGGTGCAAATGCAAGTAGACTTGAGAGGTCCAGATTTCCACTCCTGTTATCTTTCTGTTAAAATAGACTGTTTCAGATTTAGTTTACTCTGAACCCCAGTGGCTAAAACTCAAAACTGCCATTTAAGACAAATAGCTTCTTCTAAAGGATTTACCAGAACCTTCTAGTCAGAATTGCCTGAGGCAGATCCTTTAACCTTCTTATCATCCTCTTTCTTATTTACAAAACAGGGCCAATAGCATTGCTCATTTCTTTTTTGCGAAGGAATGATTAATGTAAGTACCAGTGAAACCAATATCCATGGAAATGATTAAAGGCAAGACTAAGACTCAAAAATAATATCCTCATGCTATTATTTGGTTTGATAATGCCCTTCTGTGAATTTATTGAATTCAAGAAATTCAATGATAGTATAACTCAAAGTATATTTCCCTGCTGTACCTGAGAAAGTAATAGGAAACAAATAAAAGAATCACAACTCATCATCTATACATGCCCTTCTGTGTCACAAAGCGAAGTTCAACATCTTTATATTTCACTATGTGCTTATGTATCAGGCAGTAAGCCTTTGACCTCGTGACATGTTATATTTCAATGCATTTAATCAACTCTGTTTATACCCTGAAACGTTGTGCATTTTCATTCTACTCAGTATACGGAGGTATAAATACAATGTTTCCATGGGGTAAACAATCATATAGCTGAAATGAAGTGATTCCTGAGTTGTCTTTCAATTCGGAACATTTTAAAAATGATCAGGACTATGCTGTTCTATAGATAAAAACAGTTTCCTCCATCTAGACATACTCACTTCTCATCTTCCTCCGTTCTCTCTTACTAGGGAGACCTTTCTCAGCCACCTGCTTCAAAAGGCAGCCCCCTCAAGACCTCCAAGCATTCTTTCCCCCTTTGTTCTTTCTCTGTCTCTCTCTTCCTATTTTCCTTTCTTGCTTTAGATTCTTCCTAGCTTCCTTATCATCACAACTAGATGACACATCACTTAACTACCTTGTTTATGTGGTGCCTGCCTCTTCCTCCCAGAGTGTAAGGCACAGGAAGGCAGATCCTTCCCCGCCCCTCCATTTTGTGCCACATAACCAGTGCCTGGAACAGCATCGAGCAAGTGGGAGGTGCTCAATGAACATGTGCTGACACAGTGTCTCATGCTGTGCAGGTCTTTTAAATTTGGAGATTCTCAGAAAAAAAAAGGGGGGGGGGGCTTTTTATTCTGCAACCTCTGACCTGGTTTGTTTTCTTGACACTTTTTTTTTTTTTAACACATCACTGTTAAAGTATGTTTAGTGCCTTCAACTGTCATTCTCTAAATGGTTTTAGCATCTTCAGTAATTTTTCATTAAATGCAGCCATAGCTTTGCTAGGTGATTAGCATTTCTATTATGATATCTTAATATCGTTGCATTATTCAGAAATCTCTAGTGTATCCTCCGGAACCCACAGCCCCTGATGCAGCACCTCATGCACGGGACATGCAGTTGATAAAAGGCTGAAAGAAAATGAATGGTCCCATATTTATTTCACCTCTTTTTAACAATATGCATTTATCCTCTGAGATACAAGGCACGATGACACAAATTACAGGAATGGAATGTTCTTGTGGCTTACGGAGCGTTCTTCCAGCCCCATGTTAATACTGTATGCTGCTGGCAGACTCCCTATGCTGTGTGCCGCTCTAGGAAGATAACAGAGCAAGTCTGTCTCTAAGACAACAGCATTTTCTTTTATGTCTTATGCTGTAATAATAGTTCCTACAGCTTTGAAGATCACCTGGAATTTTGCCAGGAATAAAATGATGTAAATTTAACCAAACAATTAAGTATCCCTGCAATGAACCAAATAAATAAATAAATAGGAATTACTTTATTTTATTGATTGAAAAAAAAGTATTACAAAGACTTTATAGCAATTTATGTTGAGTCACCATGACACAGAAGCAGAAAAAAAAATACTACATTGTAATTAAAGGAGTGGCTATTGATGAAACACATATACTAATTTTGAAAGATTAATTTCCTGAAAATATCAGAAAATAAAGGACAATCACATACAAATTTCAGATCTTATTTTTACCATCCTCCTAATACTTTATAAGCTTACTCATCCATGTATAATATTTTTATTAAACAGAGAAAATATACTGATATGTTTGAATAAAATAAAAATTCATACATTAAAAAGCACCATGAATCTACTGTGTAAAAATTATTTCAGGAAAACATACAATAAATTAACATTATGAATAATTCACCACTAATTCCAAAAATACTCTATGTAGACTTTAGAAGTGAATTCTCTTATTCTATATAAGTGTTATGACCTTCATTCTATAAACAATTAAATTCCAGTTTTATGAATTTTATTACCAGAACATGTGTTAAAAATTATCTCAAGTATTTTCTTACATGTTAGCAAAAATTATAATATTAGTAATATGTATTTGTATTAAATGATTTTTTAATGAACTAATTCTCTTTGCATATTTTAAAATTAAGTTTTACATGGCATGTTCATGAAATAATTTAGAATATATTCCTTACTCTTTCCTCCCACCATTTTTCCCACTTACAAACATGCTCAAGGGTATAAATCAGTCAAGTGTTTTGGGTTTCTGTTTTGTTTTGTTTTGAGATTTCTTGTAAGTTCAAGTGACAAAAAGCTTCAACTGAGAGAAGAAAATAGCTGTGATAAATGTAAGGAATAATTAATAAGTACCTTCCATAAATATAGGGGGAAATACAGAGGTAAGGCAATAATAATACAAGCCAGGTAGTAATAAATGATAAAAGGTAGACACAATGCTCTAAATACCTCACAAACGTGAATAAAAGGTCTCCCCTCTTTTTTTTTAGCTGGCCCCCATTCTAATCTGAATTACAAAATAGGCAAAGGTATTATAAAAGCTAAGGGAAAAAAAACCCTCAAAGATCAAATCAGGGCATTGGATTATTTTCATTTCATTCTAATAAGATTTAAAAAAAAATATACATTAACAAGCTAAACATCCACTTTATTCTGACAATATTGTCCTGCCCCTGCTGTTTCTTCTCAGGAGCTGACTGGAAGCCTGGATCCTGGAACACAGTTCTCTCTACCCCAGGGAGGCATTTCCCACACCTTTCCTTCAGGGTCCTGCAGCCAGGTTTCAGTAGGTACGATTGCTCTCCTAGCCATGCCACTCTGAGTCATTTTGGGAATGAGAGTTCATTAAATACTACATCAAATGCCCCATTGAAATCAATACACGTTACACCGCCATCCTGGCCTTTATTCACTAACACTGTAGTTCTGTCAGGACCTAGAAGCACACAGGTGCTCTGTAATTGATGTGTGTTACCTGTAAGTCATATCTGGCCTTCTTTGAGAGTTTTTACATGTTTTTTCTTAAAATTTATTATTTTACTTTACTAAGGAGAGGATTAGACATATCTGAATACAATATTCAAACTGAATCCCTTGCCCACTTTCAAGTGTGAATGACACATTCTTTTTTCTGCAATGTTTTATATTTTTCAGATTCTTCCACTCCTGAAAAAGTCAATCATTCTTTATTTGATAATGTGTTCATTCCCTTAAACAGTTTCCATCCATTATGTTGTCAGTTTTTCATGATTAAAATACATTTTATAATTGAATTAATTTGGTTTAAATTAATATGCTCTGTATACCCAATTATCTAATTATTGGATTTTTTTTATAATTGAATGTTAAATGTTTGGACTAAATTGAAAAACCTGCCTACAAAAGATACAAATAAATGCTGCTTTCAATATTCTGAATAATGTACCACTATGGCATTAACGAACTTACACAACACCAAATGTCAAGGCAGGTTCACTAAACAGATAACTCTAAAATGAAATACTTTGTGTTGATCTATTAGTAATAGGAGTACATGAATAAAAGGAACTGATTACTCTGGCCATGAAAACCCTGCTCTCCTAGCTGAGAAGATCAGGAAGGGTGATTCAGTGATAGATATTAAAATTATAAACACTGATTGCAGCTTTTTTTTAAAAAATCTAAAAGTGTTGGTTATATGTCTGTATTTCTGTAATAGTGGGGAATTGTAACCCACCCCACCATTCTTTTGACTTGTTTCTGTAAATTGCTGACTCTGTCTAATATTTAGGTTGTAGATAAAAGGCATGCAACTAACTTCAGAAGATATAGACCCTTACATCCAGTCATCTCAGCCCTAGAAGAATTGCTGACCTTTAACCTTAAAGTCAGGATGTCCAAAACCAGGATGATGCACACCAGAGCATCACTTGACCAGATTCAGGGTCCTTATCAGAATAGACTGTGCTGGCCTACACACAGAGAACTTTCAACCTCCCTTCCGTTGATCTCTTTGTTCTGCTTACACTCTCTCTCCTTATAAAAACCTCTGCCTGCACTGAGATGAAAGATGGGCTTTGTGGGAAAAGTCCCCATCTTCTCAGGTGGCCAACACTTTTTCACCAGCACAAGTTTGGCCTTTGTGGCAGCAGGCAGCCAAACATTGGTTTCAATTATATTTCTACTTTGCTTTGAAAGTGTAAACTCTGATCTCATCAGATCTGTTTACCACATCTCTTAAGATCATCGTATCAATAATGTCACTAGGATGACAGATTACTTATAGATCAATAAATACTTCAACATTTAGAATGAGTAGAGATGTTACCTACAAAACATGTGCTTTAACCTTTTTTAGGTTGTGGGAGGAAGGGTTCCAAAGGTATCAGATGATCTTCTCAGAGTGGTACAACCAGTCAGAAGCAGAGCTAGAACACAATTTCTACTGATTTCTAGCCCAGGACTCTAACCATAATAGACATTATTTCTTCACTAGAGGCCCAGTGCAAAAAATTGGTGCATGGGGGAAAGGGAGGGGGGAGGTGTCTCTCAGGCCAGCCTGCACCCTCTCCAACTTAGGATCCCTCTCACAATCCAGGACTGCTGGCTCCCAACTGCTAGCCTGCCTTCCTGATTGCCCATAACCGCTTCTGCTTGCCAGCCTAATCACTCCCTAACCACTCCCATGCCAGCCTGATTGATGTCTAACTGCTCCCCTGTCAGCCTGTTTGCCCCCAACTTCCCTCCTCTGCTGACCTGGTCACCCCTAACTGCCCTACCCTGCAGGGTTGATTACCTCCAACTGCCCTCCTTTGCAGGCATGGTCTCTCTCAACTGCCTTTCCTTGCAGGCCATCTTGTGGTGGCCATCTTGTGTCCACATAGGGGCAGGATCTTTGACTACATGGAGGCAGCCATGTTGTGTGTTGGAATCATGGTCAATGTGCATATTACTCTTCTATTAGGATAGAGGCCTGGTGCATGGGTGAGGGCTGGCTGGTTTGCCCTGAAGGGTGTCCCGGATCAGAATGAGGGTTCCTTGGGGGCATGGGGTGGCCTGGGCAAGGGGCCTGTGGTGGTTTTCAGGCAGGCCACTCCCCATGGTAACCCAAGTGGAGGCCCAGGTATCTGGAATTTATTTGCCTTCTACAAGTGAAACTTTGTAGACTGGAACGGAGCCTAGCCTGCTCGCTTGGTGGCCAGCAGCCATTTCTGTTTGGATTTGTTTACCTTCTATAATTGAAACTTTGTAGCCTTTAGTGGAGACTTAGGCCAGAAAGGGCAGGCGAACAGATTCACTTCTTCCATTGCCTGGGAAACACAATCCTCCCTCCTGCTCTCTGTGGCTGTAGTCATCTTGGTTGGGTTTATTTGCATACTTGCTCTGATTGGTTGGTGGGTGTGACTGGTGGGCGTGCCTTGTGGGTATAGTGGAATAGAGGTTAATTTGCATATTACTCTTTTATTACATAAGATTCTTCAATAAGAGGAAGATAGTGTTGTAAAATTTACAGGGTTACAAATACTGATGAAACCTTAGCCAGTTTGGCTCAGTGAATAAAGCATCAGCCTGCAGACCAAAGGGTACCAGGTTTGATTCTGGTCAAGAGCAAGTACCTTGGTTGCAGGCTCCTCCCCATCTGGGGACCTGGTCAGGTCTCATATAGAAGGCAACCAATCTATGTGTTTCTCTCACATCTATATTTCTCTCTGTTCTTTCCCTCTCTCTTCTACTCTCCCTAAAAATCAAAAGAAAAATATCCTCGGGTGAGGATTAATAACAACAACTAAAACCACTGATTAAAAGTAGTTCTATGTAGAGTTAATTACAGAAATTTTATATTTCCTAGGAATAATAAGTTATGTGAAGATAAACTACATTGTTGACTTGCTCAAAAATCATTGCTGCATTCTAAAAATAAATGTTTTGCTTATTATATTCAATTTTATAAAGAAAGAGATCTAGAATAAATTAACAGAGGCAACTCTTCAGAAAAATCTCATTCCATCACGTTTCTAACTCCCATCTACATGGTAACTATGAAAACACTGTATCCCCAACCCAAATCGCTCTTCTGCTCGCCAACCCTATTTAACAGTCAACACTACTTGATGACTGTGAGCACCTCAAACTCAAAATGCCAAAAGTAGAACTCATCATGTTTCTCCCACATCTACATCTTGCAACGAAACAAAATAAATAAAAATAAAGGCAGGTTTTTCTCTCTTCCTTATTCCAGAGAAGATCAGCATCCACCCACTAAGCAGCTAGAAGCCTAAGCCCATTCAGCAATTCTCCTCCCTATCTCAGAAGTTACAAAAGCTTTTCTGTCTACCTCTTAAATATCTCTCACCCGGATATTTCTATCTGAACTCCCACCCTTTCTCCATTCTCCTATCCCCAGGTCAATCTTGCCTTCGACCCTCACATTGTTCTCCTGGATTAATAGCAGAACAGCAGCTGAGCTGCTACATTGTGTTGTTGTTGTTTTTTCCTAAAATGTAATTTTTAAACCTGCATTTCTTCTTATAGTCCACAACCTTTCCTATGGCATACAAGGACTGTCATGATCTTAAGACAGGCTAGTAAGTGGAGAAGTGAATAGGGAAACTGAAACAGAAAATTAAATGGCCAAGCAATTTATGACCATCTAGTAAATCACAAAATCCTATCTGCTATACCAAGGACACTTAAGAGTAAATAGTTTACATTTTTCCCCAACCAGAAGGTAAATAGTTTGAATCACCCTAATTAGGGAGATAGATAGGAGAAATCCAACTAGTGCCATTTGCCAACCACAGCCAAGAACAGATGAAGTTAAGGGAATAAATCTCATTTTGATACATCAGCATAAAATTAATAAATATTCTGTTGAGATCTTCCCCTAAGACCTTCCTTAAATTCCCAGCCTTTAAAAACCCTTAAAAGGAAGGTCTCAAGTTGTGCTCTCCCTCCCAGGAGCATGCCTTTGTCTTTCCCTTTTCCCCTTCTATTTCTTCCACAGGGATGCATCTCCTAAACTCTAAGATTTGCAACCAGGGAGCAATGGGCAGCATCACCTCACTCCCCCCTCCCCCTCCCCCCTCCCCCCCCCCCCCACAGATAACCACCTGAATACCTGTCTCTGAGGCTCCCTTTGCTCTGTCTGACTTTCTAGAGAGTCCAAGCAGTCCAGCCAGACTTATATTCCTGCCTAGTCTCTCCCCCATGGTTCCCACTACGCCAGGCCCCTCCTTGTTTCACTCTCCCCACATTTAATAAATGTCCTCTAAAAATCACCCGGACTTGTGTTGTGAAATCTCTCCTGCAGGAAGTGAAGAACCCGAATACTACTGGCAGCCCCTAGGCAGACCCACCCAGGGCCAGGCCCCCTTTCCAGAAGCAACCTGATCCCGGATTACCTGCACAGCCTCATCTTTTTTACTCATGCTTACTAATCTTCCTGCTTCAACTCTGCAGTTCTCAGAAAGTTGTGGATTCTCTTTTATGTTTTGACTTTTACAGAGTGCATTCTTTCCGAGGGAAGTGATTTCCCTCCCTCTATGACTCCCTGGCTGACTCTACCCCTTTGGGCTAGGCAAAGACACTCTTCCTTCAAACCCCCTAAGCCATCATCTCTTCCAGGTAGCCTTTTCTGACTGCCTCCGAGGTATTAGATGCTGCATATAACTGCTACTATACAAAATAAAATATATCCCAATTAGTAATTAGCACACAGCACTGTGAGTTTCCATTTTGAAGGTTATCTTTCAGTTTGTTTTAATGTTGTTGGGCTCTGCAATCTTCAATCCAGCAAACGAGAGAGTTGGATTAGATGATCTTCAACACATCCTATAAATGGAAATATTTTGTATTTCTTACAGAATACTAAGTACTGATTTTAAGGAAGTGGAGGATTTATGAAGCACTTATGTATACATTGTTTAATATTCATTCTCTAGTTTAACTTGATCTTGGTGGGAATACCTTATGTTATAGTAACAGAAACTTAGTGTGACCAGTTTAAGTAAAAAAAAACAAACACTTATCATGTCACATAATAAATAAATAAACAAATAAACAAACAAACCAGAAACAAGATTTTGCTCCAGGTGCAGTTGATTTCAGGGCTCAAATGCTTCATTCTTTGGTCTCTTCCTCAGTTTTTGTCTCTACATTCCTCACAGTTAGTCTCTTATATAACCACCTCCGCCCTTCATGTCTTATTTTTCTTGTTCCTATAGTTAAAAAAAAAAAAAAAAAAAAAACACAATTTAGGTTTTCTTACAAACTGTGGCCCTGAACAGCTAAAGATATTCATTTTTATTAATCTACTAAATCCAAAATAAATAGAGGGCTTCCCCCCCACACACAATAATTGTAACAAAGGTCCTATGATTGGATCTTATGGGACTTACTTGGGCCATGTGAAATATTTTCTATAGGCAGAGATTTTAAAAGCAGGACTAACCAGGCCTAAGGTCCAGACCTAAGCTAATCATGGAGTAGGCTAATTCATACCTCACAATCTGAAATCAGGGTAGGGTTTGTTAGTAAAGATAATAGAAAATGACAAATTTTTGCTGGCCAGGCAAAAATAGTTCATAGCCCACAACAAATTCCTACAATTTGTACAAGGTGTTTTTATTTCCACATATTTTCCCACTACACTAGGGGTCAGTAAACTTTATATGAAAGACCAGAGAGTAGCTTATGCTTTGTGAGTCATCTTTGGTCTCTGTCACCTACTCTACTTATTTTTTAAACCCCTCAAAAATGTGAAAAGGCTGAAGGCTAAACAACAGAATGTGGGGTAGATTTGACTCATGGATCATAGTTTGCTGATCCCTGCACAAAACAGTACATGAAACAGTGTTTGAGTTGAGGGCAGAAGTCATGTCTTTTTTATATTATTACTAGAAGCCTGGTGCATGAAATTTGTGGATGGGGAGGGGTCTCCATCAGGCCAGCCTGCACCCTCTCCAATCTGGGACCCCTTGGGGGATATCTGACTGCCCATTTAAGCCTGATTCTGTAGGGATCACTCTTAATGGCAGGGATCTGCCATAAACCAACTGTCAGACATCCCTCTCAAAATCTGGGACTGCTGGCTCCTAACCACTCACCTGCCTGCCTGACTGATCACCCTTAGCCACCTCTGCCTACTGACCTGATGCCCCTAACTGCTCCCCTGTCAGACTGATTATCTCCAGCCACTCCCCTGCCAGCCTAATCTCCCTGAACTGCTCCTCATCTGGCCTGATCACCCCCTAACTGCCCTCCCCTGCTGACCTGATTGTTCCTAACCGCCTCTGCCTTTGCCCCTGCCACCTGGGCTTTGTCCAGAAAGACATCCAGATGATGTCTGATCTAATTAGCATATTACCTTTTTATTAGTATAGATTCCCAGAGCTATCTCAGAGTAAATGTTTGTTTGCTGAATAAATGTAGATTTGGAACAATTAAATTGAGTATTGTAATGAGAAAATAAATTTCAAACTCATTTCTTATATAGCATTAGAATAACCAAACATGGGAGCTCTTTCTTAGGGACTTGAAGCTCATCTGACATCAGCCTCTTGGGGAAAACAAAGCTAGGGAAAATAAGGTGGGGAAGGGAGGCTGAAAGAACAAAGTGTGATTTCAAATAATAATTCTTCATGTAGTTATTAAAGGCTTCATAGAGAACTCAGTGGGCTTCTCCATCATGATTGTAGAGTGGGGGGCGGGGGGGGGAGATTTTTAGCCAAGCACACTCTCCTAAGAAAACATACTCTCCTGAAGCATCACCCAGACAATAACCATTGCCTGCCTAAAGGACAAACTCATTGAGAGAAGCTATTGAAAGACCAGTGGGAATGGCATTAGTTTAAGCACAGATGCAGTCTAACTTATTTATGCCTCCAAGCTCCTGAAGGCTAAAGCTCTCAGTTCCCTCTATGTCTCACTTCTAAGACTGCAGCTGTAGTAACAAACAGGGGAAATGCAGCTTTTGTGACAGCTGGAACAAAACAGAATAGGAGGAGAAATTGCTACTTTATTTTAGGGAGTTTTGTTTTAATTTACCACATATAGTATTGTCTTATTTGTTTTTCTTTAATGGACATATATCTCAGTTTGGTTTGTGTCATTCTAACACCTCAATAATTTCATATCATTTTTTCTAGCACTATGATTGCAACAATCTCTCAACTTCACCTAAACTCCCAATGCTTTGATTCCAACATCTTTTTCACATTAGTCATCCCCTTGGAGACTTCTTTTTCCTCTTCCTATAGTTTAAAGTTATAGTCATGGGTGTGATTATATCTAACTCCTGTTCCTTGCTCCTCAGAGTGCCTGAATGACAGTCCCCAAAATGATAAGTCCAAGAGCCTGGGAATGTTACCTTATTTAGAAAAAAAGGGTCTTTGCAGATATAATTATGTTACAGATTGAGATAAAGAGATCTTCCTGGGTTATCCAGGTGGACCCTAAATCCAATGATAAGTGTCCTTAGAAAAGACACACCCCAGTAGAAGACACACAGAGAAGTTAGATCAGGCTACAGGAAGGAAGTTTGGGGTATTCAGGCAGGTAGGCAGGTGAATGGTTAGGAGCCAGCAATCCCAGATTGCGAGAGGGATGTCTGTCCGCAGGTGTAAACTGGTAGTTGGACATTCCTCAAGGGGTCCCCAATTGGAGAAGGTGCAGGCTGGGCTTTGGGAACACCCCGCCCCATGCAAAAATTTCTTGCAACAAGTCACTAGTCCTATATAATAAAAGCCTAATATGCAAGTTGACCAAACAGCCCACCAAAGGACTGAACAACAGGTGGAATGACCAGTTGCTATAGTGCGCACTGACCACCAGGGGACAGATGCTCGATGCAGGAGCTGCCCCCTGGTGGTCAGTGTGCTCATAAAGGGGGAGCACTGCTCATCCAGAAGCTGAGTTCATGGCTGGCAAGTGCAGCGGCGGTGGAGGGAGCCTCTCCTGCCTCTGCAGCAGCGCTAAGGAGCAGTGAGCTGAGTGATAAGGAGCAGTAAGCAGGTGGGCAATAAGGAGCAAGTGCTCCAGGACTGCAAGAGGGTGCAGGCCAGGCTGAGGGAACCTCCTGTGCACAAATTCCATGCACCAGGCCTCCACTTTCTCAAATAAAATCTTCCTAATGGTCTTTTTATTTCATTCAGGAAGATAATTTTAAAAAACAACCTTTAGAATAGCATATATTTATTTTATAACTCTCACCTTATCTTCTATGGTCTCTTCACCAACATCCCTACAGCTACACTGACACTCCTGCTCCTTCTACAAAAAATCTAACATCTCCCTGATTTAAAGCATTAATATTAGCTGTTATCTCAAACTGAGATAGTGTTTTCCAGATAGTCATTGTTATAACTCCTTCCTCTCCTTTAAATATCTGTTCAAAGGTCATTTTTTCATAACTTTATCACTTTCTTCTATACTATATACTTTATTTAACTCTTTGGCTCATTGTTAATTTCTGTCTCACACTAGAATGATCTACACAAGGCAGACACTTTTGTGTATTTTTTTTCCAACTGATAAATCCAAAATTTTAGTATAGTTACTGGTACATAGTAAGCACTTATTAAAATTCAGTTGAATAAATAATCTAGTAGATTGAGAGTCATTAAACTTGAGTTCTAATTCCCATTTGTTACAAACATATAATAGGTCTTTGAGTAATCCTTTTCATTCCAAAACCTCTTATTCAAATTATTTGAATGCCAGAAAATTGAAGTCAAGGGAAAAATATGACCTTAAAAGCCCCTTACAGATGCCAACATTTCACAATTTCAAAATCTTATATAACTTACTAAATTTTGCATGACAAAGAAGAAAAGGACCTGACACTTATTGAGTACTAACATTGCACTTGCTATTTTAACCATCATTTCACTGATTGAAAATTCCATCAATTTTCTTCCCATTTTATAAGTAAAGGAACTATGGGAAGAGAAGTCATCCTATAAGCAGAAGAACTAGTTCTAGTATACATCCTTCTCTAACTACAAATATACATAATGCTCAGTTACTGACCAGCTTAGTTAAATATATGCCACTAATTTAGTTACTGTCATGTATTTCTATGGTATTTTCTGCCTAACACTCTTTGTCTTGGTGACTCATAGCTGTCCATCTTCCATGTGATTCTCTCTATATATGTTGTATAGAAATGGAAGCTACTGCACCTCTTTGGCTATTTTAATTTTCAATTCCATGGATCTTTCAAAATCAGGTGTTTCTTCATTTTTGGTTTTATTATTAAAACCTCTCATGATGAACACTAATAATACCTTTATAAACAGTTTATATTTTTAATCCATTTAACCAGAAAACTATTATATGTTTGCCCTTAAGAAACTCTCAATAGAACACTATGGTAGAGAATCTAAAAAAAAAAAAAAATGTCTTTCTTGAGTAGCAAAGAAAAATCATTCATTACTTTTTTTTCCCATTCAATACATGTGTCTTATGAGTATCTATCATGTGTCAGGAATGCCTATTTTAGGTTCTAGGGACAATGAAGTACATGATGAGGAAAAATATCTCTGTCCCCAAAGGAGCTTGCATTCTATGGGTATTAGGAGATATAAAATGAAATAGTTAGACAAGTAGATAGTCATGTGATAAGTAATGGGGGAAAGTAAAATGGGATATGTGAAATGTTGGAGAAAAAAGTTTTAGGTAGATGACAGGAAAGGCTTCAGAGAGAAAATGACTTTTGACTGGAGGCCTAAAGGAATTGAGGGAACTGGCCAAGTGGCTGCCCATGAAAAGAGCATTCTAGGGAGAGGGAAGAACATGTGCAAAGACCCTAAAATGAAAGCTTGCTGGGCTTGTTTGAGTGATCTTAAGAAAGCAGTGTGCTCTGAGCAGAAAGGACAAGGAGTAGAAAGAGGTGAGGTATAGACTTCATCATGGGGAATCAGATCACATTGGGCTTTCAATATAATCTTAAAAAAAGATATATTTTACTCTGAGTGAAAATGGATATCATTGGATGTTTCTGAGAAAATATAGTTATACCTATTTTTAATAGCATTATTCTAGAAGCCACATTCAGACTCCAGGGAGACTAAGAGAATAGCACAAAGAGCAATGTATAGCCTATTGCTTTAATGCAAGTGAGAGACAGTGATGTTTTGGGAAAGTGTAGAGACAATGGAGTGGGGAGAAATTGTTTGAATGTGAGTGTATTTATTTATTTTTGTTAATCCTCACCTGAGGATATCCCCCCCCCCCAAATTGATTTTTAGAGAGAGTGGAAGGAAGGGGAGAAGACTGAGAGAAACATCAATGGGATTGCCTCCCGCACATGCCCTGACCAGGGTCAGGATAAAGCCTCCAACTGAAATACATGCCCTTGACCAGAAATGGACCCATGGGCTAACACTCTATGCACTGAGCCAAACCAGCTAGGGCTGAATGTGGGTATATTTAGAAAGCAGAACTAAGTAGACTTTTTGACAAAGAGAGGTTTCAAAGGAATTCCTATGTCTTTTGGCAAAAGCAACCAAAAATACATCAACTAGGCTAGGGATGACTACAAAATCTACTGATTTGAAGGGTAATTTCATGAGTTATATTCAAATCATAGCATAACTATAATTATATATAGTGGGTTGTTTTAAATTGAGAGTAGAGTTCTATTTTATAGATAGTTGTTGGAATGTATGTAGTTCCAATTAGAGTGTGGGTCTAAGCAGTCACACTAAAGTAGAAACTTGACTTATTCTTTAGGACATCAAGGAAGTTACCTGGAGCTATTTATTTGGAGGCCTCTTCTCATATCTTTTTATCTCCAACTGTTCTGATGTGAGACGTCTTTCCTTATATCATTTCTTAGCTTACTAGGAAAAATGAACCCTTAATATACTCCAAGTCCCTTCTGTGAATGGCTGCTGAGATATCCTCCTAGGGAGTACTTATGCTGCTAAAAAGTACTTAGTTTGGAAAAAGGGCTGCTCTCTTGCTAAAGATTATTATACTATGTAAGAATATATCATGAAAGTTCTGTTCCTGACGCTGTCTATAGCAGTCAGCAACTGAAGGTTATATTGACATCCATTAGCCATAGTTTCTGACCATATTCAGTGTGATAATACATTGTGTGACATTCTGGCCCTTCCTACATTAAGACAATAACAAAATGTCATACACCAATATTTAGCTTTCTCATTAAAATATATTTTATATTTTTTCAGGATTTTTTTCTATTTCTTTGAAAATATAATCCTTAAGTATTTTTGTTTCACATATATAAATTGTCTCTGGGTAAATGCAGGAAAGAAGCTCATTTTAAGAATATGGTTATCCAAGAGGGAAGCAATGCTGAAGAGCAAGCAGTGGCATGAATAAGAGCCTCTCATGCAGTAGCAGCTTATTATTATACTATACAAACTCTAATCATTTTCAGTTTGTTTTATATCTTTTCAAGAATCCAGATCTCAGAAAACTATATCCATTTTATTGAATCTTGGGTATATCAGTCTTTATGCCCACCCATTGGCACATGACTGACATTTGCCCAATAAAAATGTAGAACATTTATTTACTGTAATGCTATTATCAGGAAAAGGAAGTGTGGTGGGCATTCTCTCTGTTTTCCATGCCCTGCACGGAAAACAACAGGTTCACGAGTGGAGGAGCTGGGGATTAAGAAATTAGAGAAAGTAAGAGACAAGAGGCAGAAATAGATTCAAGCTGGGCGCTAGGTGGGCGCCATCTCTCTGATGGAGAGAGAGTCACATGCACCACAGACAACACAGCACATTTATTGATTTCCAAAGGGGAAGTTTAAGGTCAAAAGGATTTTCTGGTGTGCCCAGATCCTATTCATCAAGATCTGGGTAAGCTCCTCATTTTTTGGTACAAGATTTAGCATATCAAGACCTGGGTGGGTCAAGGTCCTTTCTGTTCCTCATTCCAAAACATGGATAAAGATAAGAAATCAGTACTGATAACAGGATTCTGCCAGTGCCCTCAGGATCAGCTGATAAGAATTAAAAAGTATGTCCATGTGCCTTCCCAGATGGCTCTTTACAAGAAGGAACAAAGACCAAAAAGCAAATATCACAAGTGTCTAACTCAAAGGATGTTTCAAATCAGAGAAGAATGATTATTAAACACATCATTAAGGGCTCTTTAAAAAGAAATTACCTAGTAAACCACAAAAGTTAGAGCTCTAGCATCTATGAATATGAATTAGAGAGAAAATAAAATATGAAGTATATAAATTAAACTTCAGGATAAGAAGCCCTAGCCAGTTCGCTCAGTGGTTAGAGTGTCAGTTAACAGACTGATAAGTTTGTGTCTGGTCAATGGCACATATCTCCGTTACAGGCTAGATATCTGACCTGGTTGGAGGCAACCAATCAATTTTTTTCTCTCACATCAATGTTTCTCACTTTCTGCTCTCTGTCTCTCTCCCTCCCTTTCACTCTCTCTAAAAATCATTGGAAAGAAAGTATCCTCAGGTGAAGGTTAACAACAACATCAACAAAATCAAGTTAAGGAAAGACATCAAATATAAAGTTAAAACCATGAATTTTTTTTTTTAATTGGCAGAATATATTGTTTTAAAAGTGAAGAGAATTCTATTTTTTTTAAGACCAGAATAAGTATTTCCCTAGGCTAATCAATGATCTCATGGCTTAGTAAGCTAGATTAATACAATATTTTAAAAAGCTTGAAATATGACCTACCAGAAGTTACATTATTGAACCCAAATAAAGTTCCCATAACATTGATTAAAAATACATATTTTAAGACTTTATTATATTGTTAGAGCAGTTTTAGGTTCACAGCAAAATTGAGAGAAAGACACAGATAAATATCTACCCATTGTCCCCACACATGCATAGCCTTCCCATTATCAACATCTTCCCCACCAGAGGGTACATTTGTTACTATGATGAAACTACACTGACACATCATTAACACCCAAAGTCCATAGTTTACCTAAAGGTTCACTTTAGCTGTTGTATGTCCTCTGGGTTTGGAAATGTATAATGACATGTATCTATAACACTGATTTTTAAGAAGTGTTAGTTGGCATTATGACAGGTTAAAAGTTGTCTAGAATTGATTGTAGGCCATTATTATACAAATGCACTTTCGGGCCTTTGAAGGCATTAGTTTTCAGCATGAAGAGCATTTGCAGTGACAACTCTCGAGTCTTAAAAATAAACTATTGAAAATGTAAAAATGTATTTATTCCACATATTTGTACCCACAGGCAGCTCTTGACTCTGTTTTCCAATGTTACCTCAAAGAAAAGGATAGTGATCAGAATTGGTATGGGAAGAAGAAAATCTTTTAACAGAGCAGTGAGATTGTGAGTAAAAAAAAAATAGATAAGGAGGACTGAAGTTATAAAGATGAAAGAACTAACTTAAGAGGGAAAAATGAAATTATGTGGATCTGATATTCTAATTTAAATATGTATTGCATTCTTTTTACAGAAAATAAATGTAATGTGAAAGTAAAAGCAAGAATGTCATCACATATAAACAAATTTAATATTTGTCATTTATTTGCGTTTGCATTTTGACTTTAAAATATATCAAAAAGAGCAAAACAACAAACAGGTGGTAGTGAAAATTAAATGAAAATATTAAAATATTCTAAAATGAGTGAATTCATGTAATTATAAGATAGGCTTCAGGCCATTTATCAATTATACATTTAAACTACTGGAGGACAGGGATTGCAGCTGACACATCTCTGTATCCCCCAAAGCATTGAGCACGGTGACTTGCATATAGCAGATATTCAGCAAATATTTGTTGAAAGAGAAATTCTTTATGGAATACAAAATTGGTGTAAGACATTGTCCTTACATTTATAGAACTTTTATTTTTAGGGACAGACACAACCAATAAACATCCATTTACTGAATATTTATGCAATGCAAAATATGTGAAATTTTTGATGACAGTAACATAATAAAGTAGGACATTTTATGGTTCTATAGAGTCAACAAATAGAATTTTTAAAAATTAGTGTGATTCTGAGTATTTATAAAAGACTTAATGGAGAAGGTAGACATTGATTTGGGGTTTGAAGAATGGGGAAAATTCAGAGAGGTGCAATGACAAAACATAAGTTAAGTAAAATGCTATCTCAAACTTATCAGCTTCAAGATAAGTTATAAAGAATATTCCCTGTACTGGAGTGAACACAGAGGAAACAAAGAAATAGTAATAAATGCATACTTAATTCTGTACTTATTTTATCAAATCCATATGAAGCTGTTTAAAGCATCATAATTTATTTCTGCATGATGGAATGAGTGACTATCACACTGCTAGATCTATTAGAAGGAAATATGTCTTTTGGTTCAGTTAATTCAATTCCACAAGTATTTATTAAGCACTTATCTGAGCAAACCACTATGGAATCATCCATGTACAAGCAATTAAAATTTAACTGGTTCAGAGAATATTTGCTACATCATTTCACTTTAAAAAGAGTTAACTGTTACCATATCCTTTCTTGATCTTTTAGAAGTGCCTTAATTTAGAGCCTTGATATTAGAATAAATATAATATCACCCAAGTTGGGCATCTGAATTTTCATATTTAAACTGGGTTTAGAAAAATTGAACAATTAGAAAGTGATAGCTTGTATCTTGAGAATGCCATTTCTCATACACTTTCACATTTGTTAACTTTTTCTTAGGGCAACCCATGAATTTAACTGGATAGATATAATTTTTATTTTGCTTATCAGGAAACTGAGGCTGAGAGAGCTAAATGATTGTGCAAGAGCTTTTTACTGGTTGGTTGCTTGGAAACCACACCTTGAACACAAGATCTTTAGAAGAAAAATAAAATGTTTTTTCAACTGTACAACCATAGAGCAGAAGTGGCGATACTCTCATGTTATCCAGTGAGGAATTTAGTTCACAGAAACTTTCCCCCAGCTTCTGAAGAGACTGAAGAGTAACATGTAAGGAAAACTAGTTAAGATGAGAATCCAATTGGTCTGCTGGAATTGTGGGCCTACCTACAAAAAAATAATCCATTTAGGTAAGTAAAATGAAGAGGCAAATTATACAAAATTTTCAAAAACTTTGATCAATGTAGATTATTGATTCCAATCCAGGACATTCTGCCCTCTCTCTCTCTCAAGTAAATAGTCGGCAAGGTCTGTAGATATTTTTTGATGGTCACAACTGCAGGGGTAGGTACTACTGGTGGATAAAGGCTAGGGATGCGGCTAAGTATCCCACAATGCACAGGGCAGCACCTTTCCACCCCCAACCACCCCACACACAAATCACAGGAAGGAGTATCTGACCTGAAATATACATACTGATGAGGTTGAGAAAAATCCTAGTATAGACAGTCAAGATAATTCAGGTAAAAATAAGTGGGCATTTTTAAAAATTAGGTGAGGCTTTATGTGCTTCTGATGATTACATGATCTATATAACTATCTCAGCATTTTTCTGAGTCTTAAATCTTTAGATTTTTGAAGATTTGGGAGTACCTCTTGGGAAATAAGTGATGACATCTCATTTAAGAACCTAGTTTGAAGCAGTTCTAATATGGGCATGATGTTGTCATGCCAGAGTAAAAAGAGCAGGGCAGCTGGCAGAAACTTTCAGTGAACCTTAAGTTATGCTAGGCTAAGTAAGCCAGTCAGAGAAATACTGAGATCGTATGACCTCACTTATATATCAAATCTAATGAACAAAATAAGCTGATGAACAAAATAGATCCAGAGACTAGATCTATTGAAGTATGCAACAGACTGAGGAATTTCAGAGGGAATGTGGGAAGAAGTAGGAAAATATTAACTGAAGAATTTATATGCATATATGCATAACCTATGGATAGAATATAGTGTGATGAAGGTTTGGGGAAGGGCTGGAGGGAGTTAATGGAGGGGGAAAATGAGACATCTGTAATGTTTTCAACAATAAAGATATATTTTTTAAAAGATTCCAGTTGAAATTGCTACTCTTTTACTTTCCCTCCTGTCCCATTGGCTGGTGTATAACACTTAGTCAAGTTGAATACCATTAGGATGGAGATGTATACGCCTCCCAGGGAAGGTGAGGGAGAATAGGTATTACTGAACTCTAATCCTCTATAAGAAGTTAGTATGTATGAGCAGGGTACATGTTGGGGTCTATGTGGACCCACAAAAATCAGTGTTTCCATGAGTATATAAACATTTATGTTTAAAAACAATGGGATTTGAAAATCAACACTAGAGTTTTGAGAATTTTCAAAAATAGTTCCAAAACATTAAAAATGAGAATTCACTTTATATCTTTTATGTATCCTAAAATACAATTCAGTGGGTAAGAATTAATCTAATTTTTATCATCTGGTTAAAAACATATGGTCCAAAGTTATTGTGTATTCTTCAAGGTCACTTAAATATTGTAAAACTCATAATTAAATTTAAAGTTTGGTTTGTTAGTGTAATACTTATTCTTAATTGAATGAAATTCATTACATTCCAAATAGAAGTTTCTGAAAATACTATGTGTTTTAAATTATATATGTCCATAAATAGTGCAAGTTTGTTATGGAATGACAGCCATAATTTGCAATCAATTTTGAGAAATGATACTTATACTAACACATCAAAGATATGTCTATTTAACTTCTTGTGCATCACCTAATGAAAAAAAAATAGTGTACTCAAGAATCAATTTTAGCATGGAAGATGATTTTGTCATTAAAAATCAATCAAAGTAAACTTTCAAAGTTCAAAAAAAGAAAACTATATATTAATATGAGAAGTGGCTTTTATCAGTAATTTTACTTTAAAATTATAATAAGTGCATTCAATATATATGATTTAATGACTGAGGGACTAAACTTGATATGTTGCCATGGAAAAATCTCTTTGATATTATAATGATAAAAACTTTTATATTAATAATATTTTAAGAGCAAAAAGAAAATGATACAGTACTGAAGACAAAAACTACAGAAAGAAAACAAATTAATAGTAATATGTTAGTTATTGTTCACTAGACATCAGAGTTGGTTGAAAAGGTTGCACTGAATACATAAATCATATCCTAAAATTGGCCATAGTAGATAGAATTTCTTTCCCAGCAGGGCTGACCAGCAGCTTCTGAACAATGGATGAACAGATTACTCTGGCACAGTTTGAAAGAGAGGGCTAAGGGGCTCCTAGCTCTAGTGGCCAGAGCAACCAACCTCAAACGCCTGCCTCCTTAGCCTTTTATTGCAGTTTTTATCTTTAGATGCAATCAGTAGGGTATGTAATCTTGGGAGGACACATGTGTTTATATTTTCCATTGTCCTCTAAGCAAGGGCAACCATAGATTAAGCATAATGATTCCAGTAAACACAGGGCGGGTGGCAGGGGGGGGAGGGCCTGTACTCACACAAACTTGTTTGGAAAGGTCAAGGAATATTAGGGACCCTGCCTTCCACACTTCCCTAAGTCTCCCCTAAATCAGAATTCCGATAAAGAGGGCAGGTGGCCTTCCACACACTTCCCTTTTCTCAGAATGTTCTCCTTACAACTTTCCAACCAAGTCTCAGGCTTCCCACCATTTCCCCAGATTTCCTAAGGGTTGGAATGTTGGTCAAATCTCAAGTTTAAGACTGGAATGCAGAAACAAGGATCTGTGCTAAGCCCTCAGGTTTTATAGAACATCCAAATTAAATGTGCATCAGATTCTTGCTTTAGTTTACTAATCACGTAAGGGTAATGAATTATTTGCCATTGTGCTTTTTGCAGATTTGCTTGCACATGACCTCCTCCATGCTCAGCCTGATGCATCCATCTGCCTTCTTTCCAAGAGTGTGAGGAACATTATAGCACAAATGCAAGGAGAAAAGGGGGAAAGCAATATTCAGCTCTGGCACACAAAACATGATTTTCAAGTCCTCACTAAGGCAGTAGGCTTGGGAGCTAGTTTTACTAGTGGGAACATATTTTCTAAATGTCACCGTTTACTTCTATAATATTACGGAAAGCCTGGATTTCTTCATCGTAAAATTTTCATAGTTAACAGAGGAGAAATGAACAGCCCGGACCTGCCTTCCCAGGGGTCCATCTTGGCGTGGGGAGAGAGTGAGTGGAGTGAGGAAGGAGGCTTGGTGAACCTTTGTTATGTTTTTGTCTTGTTGGAGTTCAGGAGCTTTTATGAAACCTGGTGAGGGAGAGGGTACAATGCAGGCAGACCAAAGGGCTTTGATCTAATTTTCCTTTTATTTATTTTTTAATATATTTTATTGATATTTTACAGAGAGGAAGGGAGAGAGATAGAGAGCTAGAAACGTCAATGAGAAAAATCAACTGGCTGCCTCTTGCACACCCCCTACCGGGGATGTGCCCACAACCAATGTACATGCCCTTGACCGGAATCGAACCTGGGACCTTTCAGTCCGCAGACCTACGCTCTACCACTGAGCCAAACCGGTTCCGGCAATTTTCCTTTTATATTTTTATTTGCATATTTTTGATTGTTGATAGTATTATAGATGTCTCCGGTTTACTACCCGTTTACTCCCTTCTCCCCATCCTCTACCCCCTCCCCCACCTCTCTGGGTCTTCACCAGACTGACATACCTTGATGTGGGGGTGGGGCATGAGAAGATATAAATCATTTTATTTTTAGACTCTGGAAGGAGAAGCCCCTGAACAGCCGGTGGGGTAGCTGCCATGGGGGAGTATAGAAGAGGCAGGTCATTAAGAGAGGGCAGAGGGAGCAGGTGGGAGGGCTTTATACCAAAAAGCCTGCCTCAGCTCCTGTGCTGATAGAAACACCTAAATGGAATGTAAAAAAGGAAGCCTGGTGTGCTGGCTGATAAGCATGCTGGGAGGCGGAGGTGTCAGGAGCCCAGTGGAAAGGCCCTGAGATCAAGAGCTGCCTCGCAGCCCACCTGGGGGAAGGACCACATGAGAGTTATTGCCGGACTTCAGGGTTCTTAAAGCCACAAAGAGTCAAAGGTGATGGCTTTCCTTAGAGCACTATTTGAGCCAAAATGACACATCACTATTTCACAGGCTACGGAATTGAGTGCCTTCAGGGCGTTCAGCTAGCCCCTTTGGCAAATGGCATCACTGCAGATAAACTTAGAGCTAATGAGGAATATCAGGAAGGAGCCAAGTGATCCTCATATAAGCTCCTTCTATCATAGACTCAGATAATCTTTTAGTAAAGAGTGACTGGTATATGATGCAGAAAAGATAATCTATAAAACAACATTAATCACACCAAAAATAATCTAAAGAGTTCTAAAGAGCTTGCATCATTAGATTAGAAGGCTTTATTGTTTTTGTGTTGTTGTTGTTTATTTTTTTTATTTTTATTTTTTTTACTTTACTATCCGGCTGGATGCGCTTCTTCGAGAAAAGTTTAGCTCAGTTTTATGTAGTAAATAAATTTAAAACACCATTACATTTTTCTTACACATACAAGTACATGGGAGTAATTCATGACCATACAAGTTAAAAATTCCATTTTAGTCTATGTGAAATTTAAGAAGTCAGTCGCATCAAAGATGAAAGAAAATAAAACTTCCTCGGGGTTTTCCTGGGAAGCAGCAAATGCTTCTGAATCTTTATGTGTGTTCATACTTTGTCCAGTCATTACTGGCACCAGATAACCAATGAGACTTTAAATCATACTGTGGGAAATGGATTCCAAGGCCTGAATTTAGCCTGCAGATGTGTTCTGTTTAGCTGGTGCAGTGTTACAAAACCTTGAACCAGTGTTTATAAATACAAAGGTTTACCTAAAAACTCCATTTCTGGATTTCTTTAGAAATGGTAATAAATGGCTGGAGTAAGTGGGACCACTTCTGTAAGAATA
The DNA here is from genome assembly GCA_963924515.1 of Vespertilio murinus. Lineage (NCBI taxonomy): Eukaryota > Metazoa > Chordata > Mammalia > Chiroptera > Vespertilionidae > Vespertilio > Vespertilio murinus. The sequence goes on from OZ004707.1 coordinate 74,134,995, forward strand.
GGAAAATTCCTCCAGTTTCTGTAATCACCATTATTATGTGCAAGATTTTTGAAAATGCTTTATTTTATTGATTTTAAAGAGAGAAATGAGAGAAATAGAGAGATAGAAACATTGATGATAAAGGAGCACACCTCCTACTGGGGATCAAGCCTACAACCCAAGCATGTGCCCTGACTGGAAATTGAATCAGCAACCTCTTGGTTCATGTGTTGTTGCTCAACCACTGAGACACACCAGCCATGCATGTAAAATTCTTTTTTTATATTCAGTATGGACATTCATTTTCATTATGAGCATGACCCCTTATATTCTCTTGAAATTGCAAACCTTGGCTTAAAGCACATGGAGGGGGGTGGGAAGATCATGAACCTACTGGTACTAATTTTATTTCAGATTTTCATTTTTGTTTCTTAGACATGATTTCTAAATATGGAACATTTTATTTCACTTATTTTTCTTTTAGTTTTGTCTAATTAACTGAACTTCACTTTCCAAGATGTTCCCACTTGAACTTTATTATACTTTATAGGGGTAGGGTTTGGGGTGCAGTGTATCTTAAAAAGTGCTGGCATCTTGTTGGGTTGTGATTTTGTATTTATCCAATGCACAATTGGCAAATAAGACAAAGGTATGGTTTTGCCAATAAGAAAAAACAATCTGAAAGGAGATTTTGCTGTTTTATGCGTCGTAGGAAGAGTTGAATGATCTCACTGTCAGAGGGACAGGGTTTTAGTCCCACCTTGGGACCCTTTGAAATTAAAATGGTCAGTACTACAAGAACAAAGTATTAGCCTCTCCTCAAATAATCTTTCTCCCTCTCCCCAATTATCCTGTCTTCTCTCCCCTTTTCTCCATCTCTTTGATTTGCTTCTTTCTTTATGAGGGATTCATTCTCTTTTTATAGAATGATTCCCTCCATATGGTTGGAAACTATCCTCACAGCTTGTTATCTTATTAGTCCATGTGATTTCAAAGAAAGGGCAGTGATTGATAACTGTGCACTTCTAAAACTTACTGCAGCTAGATTGTGAGGTCTTATGTCATTATAGGGTGTGTAAAATAATATAATATTTAACAAATAATATAGGAATAAACTGTTTCCTGTACTTGGAACTGTAAACCTACTTTAGCCTCACTCTTTATATGTGTAAAATTAGAACACAACTAGCATTTAACAAAGGAGAGGGATCAGGATTGATCTTCAATGATATAGGTTCATGTCACAAAGAACAACTACCAACTAATCCCACTAAACCTTTCTAATGCCCCATCCAGATATAGGAAATTAGGATGCAGCTTTGGTCTGAAAAACTAATTTTTTTAATGCTTATAGGTCTAAATATCAACTCCATCTAGTGTAGCTGCATTTATCTAGATCTTGCTTCAATTTCTTAAATAATAAAAGTATTTTATTAGGGAAATAAAAAGAGCAAATGCTGATAACTGGTTATGGGTTGTGAAAGAGCATACTGCTTATAACTATAGATATATATTGAGTCATGATAATTTATTATTGATCATAAAACTAAATTAATTTGCTACTTATGTGGCGCAGTAAAGCTAATCAATGTATGGGTTGACATACCTTGTAATCAAGCAATGCAAATAAATCAGATAATCAACATAAATTAATATGCAAGTGATAATGAAATATAAGGTAATAAGCAAGACTCTAAATATGAGTGGTGATGCAAATCATTTAACTATTTCTTCTTATTACATATGACAAATTATTAGAACCACCTAGGGAGATTTTATTAAGTACATATTTCTAATCTATACCCCTGGAGGTTATAATTCAGAGATTTCAGTTAGGATCTGAGAAATATTTCTATAAACATTGGAAAAATGAGTAGTTATAACACAGTGCTGTGTTAATAAGTAGTCAAAGCCACCACTGACCATTTAAAATAAAGTGAGGTTAATACTGTATAAGGGAAATCTATTATAATCCAGAGGCTTGTCACATAATCTTTTTAATGAGTATAATAATTTTACTTAAACAATGTAGTGACACAAGTTTGAAGAAGTCAGAAATATCAGGGCTTTACACTTTGGAGACATAACTATAACTTAGTTGGGAGAAATCTTTCAGGACTCATTGTACTGCAAGGGTCAATCCTTCTGTTAGAGCATACATTTAAAAAATGCAAGTATCACATTTTAAGTACACACACAAAGAAAACAAATTAACTTCCACTTTTCTTGCCTGAGCCTTAACATTTTAATGGGGTTTCTCAAAATTGCAAAACATGGTTTGGTCTTTCATTTTCACCTAAGAGACCTCCATCCTCATAGAAGCTACTCTGACAGATAGTATATACTTCTAAGATCTCAATATTAAGTCTTAGACATCTTACATTTCCCAATGGCATATTTAAATCTCAAATTTTCAACTGAAAAGAAACAATAATTGCAGTACCTACCTATATAAGTTGGCAGCTTCCATTTCAACTGACAACACAAAAATTCATTGTATGTCCATAGAGTTGGGAATGGCTAGGGGGTCATTAGGAAGCAGAAACTCAAATGATGTCATCCACATCAAATTAATTATCTCCTTTTAATTTTTTAATTAATCAAAACAAATTTATACAGTAAAGAAATAATCTAGTTTAAGACATAAAACACTTCAAATATACTTAAAGATCACTGTATATGGATCCTTGATCTTTTCCACTTACCTGCCTCTTCCCACCTGCCAGATAATAATCACCAAGTCTCTTGGTGTTCATGCTTTTACTATTTGTAAACTTAATCCACAAATAAAGAAACGCACACATAAATTTTACATGCCTCAAATGTTTTATAAAGGTCTTAAATATTGTAAGATTTCCCCCAAGTAAATATCTATTCTTGCCAAAACCAGTTTGGCTCAGTGGATAGAGCGTCGGCCTGCAGACGGAAAGGACCCGGGTTCGATTCTGGTCAAGGGCATGTACACTGGCTGTGGAACATCCCCAATAGGGGGTGTGCAAGAGGCAGCTGATCGATGATTCTCTCTCATCGATGTTTTTAACTCTCTATCCCTCTCTCTTCCTCTCTGTAAAAAATCAATAAAATATATTTTAAAATAATAAATAAATATATATATATTCTTCTGCAACTTTTGTGTCCAACATATTTGTGAGATTTATCAGGTAAATATGTGTAGCATTAGTTGATTTACATTAACTAACAACTATATAATATTCTAATTCTATTGTTAGACATTTATGTTGTTTCCAATTTTTTATGACTATAACACAGTTGAAATATACATTCTTATACATTATCTCATTTAATAAATATTCAAGAGTTTTTATTTAGGATGTCTTGTCTTTTCCTTATTAATTGATAAAAATCCTATCTAATAAAAGAGAAACATGCAAATGGACTGTACCTCCACTATGCCCATAAGCCACACCCACCAGCCAATCAGTAGCAAATATGCAAGTTAACCCAACCAAGATGGCGGTTGATTTGCATATCCAGGTGCAGAGCAAAGACTGAAGACAACATAGCCATAGAAGGAAGCCAAGTGTTGCAGAAGGGAGTGAAGCTGTGAAGAAGCAAGTGGGGTGGCAGCAAAGGGAGGGGAAGCAGGTGGGCTGGCAGAGAAGGCCACAGGAAGCCCTATTCTTGCAGGAATCTTTCTGCAACTGGCCTCTATTTCTTTATATAAATATCTATTACAATCTTTAGCATAATAACAGAAATGATCTTGCTAATTTATTCTTGAAATTTATAGCTTGTCAAAAATATAACAGATTTATATGTTGTTGTCATCAAATATTTTTTCTTTTATGAAAATTATTGTAATTTTTTGATTATATTTTTAAACATTCTTTCTTAGCCAACGATCATAAAATAATGCTGCTTCTGATTAAGTGCTTAGAAATTGGCTTTTTTATATATAGTGACCTAATCCATCTGGAATTGATTTTTATATATAACATAAAATTGATTTAAAACATGTTTTTTATATGGATAAAACATACTCTGGAAAGAATCACGTGGCCACAGAAATAGGACAAAATAATTCTCTCAGCTCTGGGCCACACACTTTATTCTAGTAGCAAAGGATAAATAGATCTCTGCTCAGACCATGTGAATGAGGAATGGAGAAAATGTGGATCCTACACCTCCACAGTGGAAGTAGTCTGATTAAACTATTAAGAGAGAGCAACAAAATATTTCTCTTCTTTTTTTATGTGTTTATTTAAGGTTTTTGTTTGCATTGTCCAAACCAACTCAGTTCAAAGAAACAAAAATTCATAAAATATAGGAATCTTAATCAGAAATAAAGCATACAGATATTGAAAAAAGTTTCCTCATGCACTCTTTATTGTCGATTTTAAAGTGGCCGAATGGCAAACCAACAGTGGGAGAATTCCCAGTGTAAAACTTCTATTAGAAAAAAAAAGACATTTCCAAGGAGTTGGCTGCCTCCTTTCCACTTATCCCCCAACTGAAGCTTCAAAATTAATTACCTCTTCCCATGACAAAGCACTAATCAACCTTTGTTCAGAGAGAGGCTTATTATATAAGCAAACTCATACAACAGAGAAAACTCAGGCTAGCTGCCCAGAAAAATTAATCCAATTCTATCGTTATATAAAATCAATAGAAAACTTGTGCTTACCAAACATATGAAAGAAAAAAAAAAAATCAGCAACAGGAAAGTGAATGATTAAGACTGAATACAATAACAACAAAAAACAACCAAACAAAATAACTTACATCCTGAAGAAGCAAACATAACTCATGGAGTAGAAGAAAACCAAAAAGCTAATCTCACTAGTATCCTCAGGAACATAAAGTAAGATGCTACCAAAAAATGGAACCATCAGAGAATAAGAAAGCTGTTGTAAATCAAAAGAAAGCAAGGCAGAAGAAAAATAAGAAGCAGAGGATCAAACAAAGAAGTTAATATGTAATAAATACCCTGTTTCTCCGAAAATAAGACAGTGTCTTATCTTAACTTTTGCTCCCAAAGATGCGCTAAATCTTATTTTCAGGGGATGTATTATGTTTCCATGAAGTAGATCTTATATTCGGAGGATGTCTTATTTTCGGGGATATGCCAGAAAGAGAAAGTAAAAAAAAAAAAAAAAAAAAAAGAAGAAGGGTAGAAAATTATAAAATTAGAAAATATAAAAATATTTCTCAGCAGTAAAGATATAGATATTCAAATTGAAATTTTTTAATGAACATGAAAAGAAAAGTTTTATACTCAATCTTGTGCAGTTTCAGGAAACAAAATAAAAACAATTTGAACACTTATCACTTATTTGTTGATTTTAGCCATTCTGACAGGTGTGAGATGGTACCGCATTGCCGTTTTGATTTGCATCTCTTAGATGATTAGTGACTTTGAACATATTTTCATATGTCTCTTGGCCTTCCTTATGTCTTCTTTTGAAAAGTATCTATTTAGGTCTGTTGCCCATTTTTAGATTGGGCTGTTTATTTTCCTTTTGTTAAGTTGTATGAGTTCTCTGTAAATGCTAGAGTTTAAACCCTTATTGGGGATAACTAGCAAATATGCTCTCCCATGCAGTGGGCTTTCTTGTTGTTTTGTTGATGGTTTCTTTTGTTATTCAGAATCTTTTATTTTGAGTCACTCATTTGTGGATTATAATGAACATAAACTGATGAACAAAAAAGCATTGATCAGATGCTCAAACCTCAGAGGAAGGTAGGGGAGGGTAGTGGTAAGGGGGAGAGATCAACCAAAGGACTTGTATGCATGCATATAAGCATAACCAATGGACTCAGGGGGTTGGAAGTAATGAGGGGAATAAGGACACATATGTAATACCTCAATCAATAAAAAAATAAAACAAAGATTTAAAAAATAACAATATAAAGGGTAAAAAAATTTTGAACATTTCTACTGGGATAAAAAAATGAAGCACATACTTATGGATAAATTGGTGTTAAATTTAAAATATAAGCACTGCATGTTATGAAACTTCTGAGAAAAATAATTTTACAGTGTAATTCTATTATCCATACAATTATCAATCAAATATAAGATCACAATAAAGAAATTTCATTATATAGCTTATCTCTCGTACCTTTTCTTGGGAAGAGAGAAAGACATGGGATAAAAAAGAATGTAGTAAAAAATAATATCCAAAAGTGCATGGCTAGAAGGCAATAAAGACAACATTAAATATTGATTATTCATAGTTGTCAAAACAGTTACTAGACATGCAAATATCAAAAGATGATCATTTCACCTATCAAAGTTGGTTTAATAGAATGCTGCTTTGTTTCAGAAATTATTTTTTTAACAATTTATAATTTTACAATGTGCCTCAATTAGTTTTTTTCTTTGATTTAAAACTTTTTAAAATTACAACCTAACACAAAATATGTGATAGAGAACACAGATAAATAGACTATTTAGCCTTAATCCATACATATAGCTACTAACACATGTAATGCAGCTCTGCCTCAGTGATTCAAAGAGAATGAAATTGTTGGGGCTGGAAGTAGATTAATGGGCTTTCCTTGGTTGGCAGAGGGTTTCAGCAAGAAAAAATTACTACCTCAGAGATGGTAATGAGAGTCCTGTGTTGATTAAAATAAACTCAAACAGTTATTTCATTCTTTTTATAACTTTCTGAATAGTGGCTTAATATAGTATTAATAAAATATTTGACTCCAAGCAGGATACAAATAAAAGAGATATAATATTCAAAATAACTTTTGTTAATTAAGGAATTAGTACCTTCTAAAAATCCAGATAAAATGTTGATATTATATTAAGCAAGCCCAATAAGGCATTTTGTTTCATATGGCAAATATTTTTCTATAATGCTAAATTTTATCTTAAAGTATTTTATATGAATTTTTGTTTTTAAATTATAATACCTTAGTGTTACCTTAATACAGCATAAATACAAATATCCTACTTTCTAATTTATTTGATATATTAAAAATAATAATTATAACAATATTGTGTTTTAATAAGTCATTTTAAATTACTAATAAAACTATATGATTTTATATAAATGTACATAACTTTATTTAATGATGTCTCTATATGATTTTCCTTACCTTCTACTTCATATTCCTTAAATAATGTGATATCCTTTTAATAAGACCTAAAAGACTGCGTATACATCTTCCAAAGTCATTTTATCAATTTTAGATCAATTGATTTACCAAAAAGCAATATTTATCATATCCTTAGTTATTTATCAAAATTTTAAAGATTTTACCTCAAAAAGATCAAGTACATATTGTAAGTTTTTGCTTTATATAGCCATAATACTATGAAACATTTTGAATTTCTTTCCAGACAGAAGCTATAGATGTCCTTTTGTGTATTTTGTATAAAGCTCTGAATATTTAGGAAAATTTTTTAGACTCTCCACTATATATTTTCCAAGTCATATGAAACATTTATATTGACATAGTAGTCAAGACATACTGATTTCAAGAATCAACATAATTTTTCAAGATATTTTAAGATATGTAAATTTATTGATTTAAAAATATTTAGTATTTAAAATTTTCAAATTAATAAATCAGACCAATTTTATTAGAATGAAAACCATTTAATAAATGGCAAATGGTTAAATAAGAAGGTGTACCTAATAGTAGTATCACCATCCTACAAATAGAAACCCATGAAAACCATGTAGTATTAATGATTAAAATTAGAAAAATAAATACCACATACCCAGAGGTCAAGATATCTTTTGTGATACAACTAGTTTTAGAAACATTGCTTAAAGAATATATAATAGCAGCAATAGATAAAGCCTTACTTAGGCAAATTGGTGTGACCTACAATTTATCCAAGATTAGAATTAAACAATCATTTATAGACGTTGTACTTTGGCATCTTTTAAAATTTGTGTTTGTGATAGGAACAGCTTTTCTCCCATGCACATAGCTGTACTGGTTTTCTTTCTGGACTGATTCATCCATGGGGCTAACCTTCAATTGAAGGAATGTACTAGTAGGCTGATACTAACGTCTTCTGCTTGGTCACCTTGCTCCTACAAATCTTTTGGTGTGACCCTAAGCTTTCTTTCCCAGTTCTAGCTGGATAAAGAGGACAGGTTGGGAAGTTTTTGGATCCACAGAAGACTGCGTAGACCAGGGCCCCTCTCACTGACTCACACTGCATTGTGGTGTGGGGGAGAAATACAATTATACTGTATCATAAAAAGCTAATATGTAAATTGTCCCTATGGACAGGAGTTTGACCAACCAGGAGTTAGATGTGCACTGACCACTGGGGGGCAGCATAGAACATGGTGGGCATCAGCGATGGGACAGGTGGCTAGGGGAACTAAGGCCTCCCCCCACCCCCACTGGCTGGCAGCTGCTAAGGTCCCTACCCATGCACAATTTTCATGCACTGGGCCTCTAGTATTATATAAAACCACTAAAATAGTGTGTTTATATGGTAAGCAACTTATGTCTAGTTCACAAAATGTAATAAGCAACAAAATTCAGTCACCAATAACAAAAGTCACCAAGTGATATAGTACAATAAACATATACAGATTAAAAATCAAGAGAACTAGAGTCTATCTCTGGACCTGCCATCTGTCATACAAATGGGCATAACTAGCTTCAATGGTGTCACCGCAGATAAACTTCATGGAGGCAACATCACCAATGCTGAATAATACTTAAAATAACAACAATAAAACATGAAATCATTACTCTGTTGAGCATCTATGAAGTCGATTACAAGGATGGACAGATGTTCACATAATTCCACAGGTAAAAACAAACAAGCTAAGATACTTAAAATCACACAGCAACCAAGTAGCAGAGGCATTGTGAGACACCAAGTCTCCATGACTATCGGGACACACAGGCACTCTACTTCTTCATGCCTCAGGTTCCTTCCTCATCAGAAAAAGGAGAGTTTTAGGTCAGATTCTATAGGCTAAGATGCCACAGTTTCTCCATGATAAATAAATAATAGTTGTCAGGATTCATGGAAGTGTTGGCTGACATACTCATACATGTGATAAATTATTAAAACTGTACTACAGCTCTTACAGAACTGTGTGAAGACTGTGGCCTTCCTCACCAATCTTCCTACCATCTTTTCTCTCCTCCTTCATCACACACACACACACACACACACACACACACACACACTCCTCCATAACCTACAGCAATCCATAATGCAAGTCATTTACTTGACTAAATTATTTAAAAAGTGAATTCTTACTATAGGGAAGACAGCATGTTAGGGGATTGTAGGAAAACAAGCTTGTATATGATACAAACTTTATATCCCACCCTAAATTTTATATATTACCTGAAAAGATATTCACCTATCTCTAGTTTTTAATAGAAAGAATATCTTATGGACAGAGTTTACAAGAAGCCATTTGGAGTGACCTCTGAAGAACCAGTAGGATTTGTATAATGTGAGACAGGTGGGCAAGTGTAAGATTGATAATTCAGGCAGAGCAAGCAAAATGAGCTATTCAGTCATGAGGGTGGAAAGCATGAGAAAAATCTGTTAACTTTGGGTATAATATAGGACATTTTACTCCATGCGGTCTTCTCATTTACTCCCTCATCTTACAAATATGAGTATCTCTTATGGTCTTTTGGCCTGCCCTCTCCTCTAATATCTACCATTTTACCACCTATATGCCAATAATTTCCACATCTACATTTTCTTTCATTTAATAAACATGTATACTGCACTTAACTAACTAAGCATTAACTAAATCATCAGACAGTCCTATAAGGCAGTTATACTACTTTAAGCTCCATATTACAGTTGATGAACTGAGGTACAGAGAGGTTGAATAACTTCCTAAAGGTCATGCAGCTAATAAGGGTTACAGTTGTGAAATAGCCATTGAATTCAGACACGTCTTATATACCTTGAACTATCATATTCAGATACTTATGGTATGGCATAAATTTGGAAAGTCACCTAAAAAAGATGTGATTGTTTAAGGCTTGGAAAGGATTCAATGTCTGATTATCCATGTGCTATATATAGAATGCTGGGGAAAGAACCAGGGTAGAACTCTGGAAATGTTTACTTTCAGAAACAAAAGAAGGAAGCAGAGTCAGGGATAGGATTAGAAACAAAGACAAGGCAAATGAGGGCCTCCACTGCCATGTAATTTCGAGGAAAGAGGCAAAACAGGATCATGGTCTACTGGACCACGCAAGCTAAGAAAACACCACAATGATTGATTCTCTTGTGACCTGTTTGAGAGCGCTACTGAGATTCATGAGTAGGTAATAGTAAGGTGGAGACAAGGAAAGTAAATACATAAGGGAAAGAGTGATGCTATAGACAATGCGTTAGAATAACTGGTTCTGAGAGATTTGGGGATTCCTTGCTTTCTTGCTCTCTCTTACTCTTTATTCTCTTCAGCTAATAAAACAGAAGAGTTTGGCTGAACAATTTCTATTTGGATTTATGGTCTTATAAGAATATTTACTGCTTAGGGAGAAAGGAGGTAATTTGGAGAATGGTGTGTTTGCTTAATTCAAATTGTTCATTAGTGAGTATGCTGAGGAGTAACCTAGCTTTGCTGATTTCAACAGCTATCATGAGACCCAAGTGAGAGGGACACATAAAACTGCTCAAAGAAAGCTAAGCAACAATCAAATCCAGTGAAATTTACTTTCTTTTCTTTCCTTTTTTGGGGGGAGTGGGAAGGGAGGGGAGGCTTCTTTTTCATTTTTAAGTTATTTCTCATTTTTATTGAACTTATTGGGATGACACTGGCTAACAGGATAATATAGGTTTCAAGTGTACAACTCTATGACACAAGATATGTACACTGCACTATGTGTCCTATTCTTCATTTTCAAATTTCACCTTTTATGTTGTTATCCCCTTGACTCCTTGAGAGGCTCTGAGGATAAAATTACCACCAAACGCATTTTTTTCTATGTTAGCCCTTAATTTTGGTATTTTTATTCCCTTAAAATCCCAGGATCAGACATATCCATCAAGTACTTGAGGAAACCAAATGTGAGTTTCAGCTGTTCACCATCATTTGATGTAATTTCGGTGTCAATGTGCTCACTTATAAAATTTCAGTAACGCTTGTTCAAACTGAATCAAACAAGATAAATTTGAGTTGTCAGGGCATTCCAAGAGATCATGAAATGAGAGCTAAATACTTACTAGTATGTTTTCCAAATAGCAGTAGAGAAGGAAATATTAGTACTGAGATATTAGGAGCCATAAAGAGATGTAGTAATCTGTCATCTAAAATCTCTGCCCCAAACTCAAATCATTTTAGGATATATGAAGGCCAACCTTAATAGAACCCTATTTGAGAGAAAAAAAAAGTTCTCAAAAGCTACTTAATTCAACCTCCAGCTCCCATGCATGTTCTCAAGGTCAAGTGTAGTGAACATCTGTCTTATTTGAAACTTCTGAACATCCCTCCTATGTGTTTAATTTTCTATCCAATTAGTTCTACATCTTGAGGTGAAAGCCTCTGTCAACCTCTTTTGCAGCTGAGGCACAGGAGTGCAGGCTCTGAAGATGGGCTAGTCAGAAACATGCTCCTGAGACTTCTTTTAGGAAGAGAATGTGGTGAAGAGGGCAGAGTTATGTGAAGGATATTCTATTCTCAGAGGCTGTAGCATGAGGAACTGAGCGGAGAATTTCCTGCTCCAAAGGACCAGTGTAAGCCACCTGTGCCAGGGGAAATGGCTCAGAGTTTGCTCTGCAGAATCCTGACATATAACATGGATACAGTTCCTGGTTGCCCAACTGGAGCTTTCCTCTTTGTCCTTTTGAAAAATGTGGATGCCTTTTAAAGTCCTTTATAAAGTTCCTTTCACCTTACATAAGACTGGTTGTGTTTTTTTGCAACTAAGAATGTTTACCTTTAAGTATAAAATTAAAAGAGTAGATTTTTTTAAAGGACATATTAGGATAATTATAATAAAAACTATATGCTGGTCCTATCCATTGTGCCCATTTTCCCCATGACGATTTTTTCTTCTCAAAACATTTCTTGAAATGCATATGACTACTTAGCTCTGCTGTTTTCATTCATTTATGTATTTATTCAACTGTGATGTAGTGAACATCTATAATGTTATTGAGTGCCTACATTCAAATGAATAATGATGACTTAAACTCTGTTCTTAATGTCAAGAAAGTTCCAAGATTAATGGTAGAAGTAAACTACGAAACAAATATGTTTAATACAATGCTACTATATAATCAATGTTATGATGAAAGTTAGTAGGTTACTAGGGACACAGGGAACAGTGCTCCATTTAACACAGGCCTGGGATATGGGGAAGTCAAAAAAGACTAGGGAAATAAAATTTCAAGTTAAAAATAAAAGGATGTGTAGAGTTAGATAAATGTGGAGGTAGGTGGTTGACAGATGTCAGGAGCAGCAAAATCATAGTTTTAGTTCCAATAAAAGCATTGGATGCCTGAGGAACAGAGAGACATATAGTAGGTCCTGAGATATAATCAAATAGGGCTTTAAAAAGAAGTGAAGTGCTGAAACCGGTTTGGCTCAGTGGATAGAGCATCAGCCTGGGGACTGAAGGGTCCCTGGTTCGATTCCAGTCATGTACCTTGGTTGGCATGTACCTTGGTTGAGGGCACATCCCTGGTAGGGGATGTGCAAGAGGCAGCTGATCGATGATTCTCTCTCATCTATGATTCTAACTCTAAAGTTTATAAAACAAACTGGTAATAAGCAAATTTGCTAGCTAACATTGAAATTAGAAGATCTATGGGAGTAAAAAAATTATACATATAAAAACTTCAAGATATGCTGAAATATAATCTTAGCATGTCTCATATCTAGATATACCTCTGAGTAATCAAAGACATTCAGTAGCATGGGTTTAAATAAACCCAAATTAACCAAAAATCCTGATTTGTTAAAACATCTGAGCTCCCAGTTCTGCTGCACTATAAGAAAATATTTGTTTATAAATATATCAAAAAATTCATTTGATGATAGAACAAAATAGAGGGTAAAAGTAGGTCTGGTGACTTTGTAAGAAACAGAAGAAATCTATGTGTTTACTAATAAAATATATAAACATCCTGAAACTTTAAATTGAATTTGATTCAGCAACCAAAACTAAGTTTGTCTTTTTATTTTTATGTATTTATTTTGTATCTATTACATGTGATTTGTAAGCCATAAGGTTGAGGAAATGCACATTCAATTTTATGTTTTTTTTTTCTTTTTAATTTTTTTTTCTTTATTGATTAAGGAATTACATATGTGTCCTTAACCCTTTATTGAGTCCCCAACCCCCCACTCATGCCCTCACCCCCCTGGTGTCTGCCATTGGTCAGGCTTATATGCAAACTTGTGTTTTTAAAACTGTAAATTTATCTCTTTGTGCCAATAAAATTAGTGGTTTATATAACTATTCCTAAAAATGTATGTGACACAGTTGAAAACATAAAGTATGAAGTGACACAGTGGTTACCGTTTGCCTCTTTTGCCCCCTTACTTAAAGATTGTAGCTGTATGCAGATGTTTGAAGAGGAAAACATTGTGACAGGGTCTGTCTTCATTATCAAATTGACTGGGTTGTGACTGGTCATGAATGATTGAGTCATCATGACTGTCTTAATGATAGATGGAGATACTTCCCTGATCAATTCCACCTGCCACTGTGATCAGTATTGACCTACAGGCAGGTGGAAACAACAGAGCAGTGGTTGAATTCACTGGCTAAATGGAGATTGGCTGAAGTTGTGATTATGAAAACAGTAAGATCGTTTCCTGGTGGGGATGTCTGAGAAGAAGCATAGAAAATAAATATTGGGTTTTGGAAGTAAGACAGGATTAGGTAGATGAAGAGAAGAAAAGAGGCAACCCAGGCTGGTGGGAGATACTAAGAGGAAGTCAATGAGTAGAGAAACAAAATGTTCTTAGAATAAATTAAAAAAAAAAAAGTGAAGTAACTTTGGACCTGCTTAGAAGTAGCAAGGGCTCTTAGTTTATCACAAGCAGAAGATATTGGGACTTTTAAAATAGAGGGCAGATAGATACAAATTAGACTTTCAGAAGGCTAACCCTCTGAGAACATGAATTTGTGCTGGTGGACGGAGGGGATGGAGGCAGAGAGATCAGTTAGAATCTCTCTAAAAGTCTTGGCAATAAAAGGTGAGAGACCAGCATTATGGAAGCAGAGATAATGGAAATAAAGCAGCCTTGATGGAAATTAAGCCATGAGAATCAACAATCACTAAAACATGGTTTATACTGGAAGTGGTAAAAGGGATGTAGGGGCCAATTTGATAAAGGATCAATGATGTCTTGGTAGGATTTTTAAGTGGATATGCTGAATTGCATCTCTGAAGAAAATTTACTGATATAAATAAAAACTGGAAAGGCTATTATAGGAAGAAAAAACTGAGACAGTGAGAACATACTAGAGAGAAGGGGTAGAAAGTGTGTAAGAAGTACAATTGATTAACACTTAAGCCTTAAAATAAATCCTGCCATAAAAGTAGATGAAAATGGAACACTTAATATATGGAACCAGGAATTATAAGACCAAAGAGGAGGAGTATTAGAGAGAGAAATATGGAGTTGAGCCCCACCTGGGTTTGAATGCTAGTATATTTCATTAAATGAAAACAGTTATTCTATTATCAGTGTGAGTTCCAAGTCAGATCATCTGGGTCAGATATCCAGAACACCAATCAGGTCAGAGAACATCCATTAAATGTAATGAGATAAACAAAGCTGCAGTTCTAGAAAGTTCTTAAGAAAACCTTATTGTGTGTGACTAGAAGGAACACTTGCCATTTACATTGGGGAGGAGTGCAGTGAGCACTCAGCAACTTCCTACCCCACCTTTCCAAAGGTCATTCAACATAAAACTAACATCCCCTGAATTGTTTTGAGAAAAGAAATTATAGAACTTCTATTTTCAAAGTGGACTTTGCTGCCTTAGAGAGTATATTTTCTGTGCCTATTCCTTATTTTGGGTTTAATGTTTCATCTAATTCAATATTGTACAAATATTTGAGGGATACTATTTTAGGGGGAGTAAATTAGCCTGCCTAAAACACCCATAGGTCAGCCTGGCCCTGAACTGACTCATTGTGATAGAGATTAAGCATATATGAAGCATATATGAAGCACTTACGGCATTAGTGGGCACTCCATCCAATAAGTGGTAGCTTTCAGAACTGTTATCCAACTAACTTGGTTATGCAAGTGGTTTTCCTAGAGCATCACTGAGAGAGAAAGTTAAGCACAGGTTTATTAGAGAACAGGGGAGCCTTTAGTGCCAGACCAATGAATGAAGTCAAAGGAAGACTCAGAAATGAGGAGACTGTGAAAGACATGTTTTGATGTTGAAAACCTCAGTTTTAATCTCAGCCTCCTGTTTACAAACTGGGTGATCTTGAGCAAGACAGTTAACTTCCCTGAGTCTGTTTTTGACTTAGCCTGTAAGTTAAAATGCCATTTTGTCAACTTATGGCAGCACCCATTGGTAATTAGGCAGAAACAGAAGGTGGTAGAAACCAAAATGAAGGGTGAGAGGAAATGAATAATAAAAAATGAAGCCAATTCTTAAATACGTTTAGAAAGACTGCAAGGAAAATAGCCCCAGAGAGAAACAGGATCAGTGACTGACCTACATGTTTATTTTCCTCCCTACCTCTACCTCCCTACCTCCCTTCCTCCCTGTTTCTTTCTTAATATGGGAAGAGCCATTGTTTATAACAGAAAAGAAGTCCCCAACACAGTTAATAAAATGCTAATAAGTACAAATTCCACTAAAATTAAAACTGCTGGTGAGAGGGATTATTTCTTCCTTTACATACAAAACATAGCCCAGAAGTCCATTCATTCAAGTTACTAAATACTGAATTTCCCTAATATTTGAGATATCCTTTGATTGTCTTAACTTTATTTTGTGTTGCTTGCTAATTGATTATAGGTTTCTATCACTAAGTGGCCAAACTCATGTCTCACCCGATGACTATAAAGACCAGACATGTCTCATGGTGACTGAAACAGAATCCCAGATAAACACGACCCCTGGCTGCAACTGGGCCTGGAATTTTCCCAAAGACCTGCTCTTGGAGAGACATGGCTCTCAAGGTTACAGAACAGATGGAGACTGAGATTGTGAAACTCAAAAAAAGTTAATCTGTCTCAAAATAGCCAATAACAAATGTCATTTTGGTGCCTGATTAATTTTTCATTCTTGTTTCTGTAATACATGAATTACATAAAATTAGATTTTTATTCTGGTCAAGACAATAGTGATGGTTGGATTTTAAAACCACCATGAATATTCTCTTCCCTATCCTCATTCCTTTTCCCTCATTGCCCTCACTTCTGCATGACACCAATAATTAATAGGAAGGAATTTCAAAGAAAAGCCACTGTTCTTATATTAAAAGGAAAAGTTTGAGTTTCATGCATCTGTAAACAAGGAATGGGTGACAATCCCCAAAGATGTAGGTGATTTCCATTTTAATCAAATGGCATAAACTATTAATGTTTACTCTTAAATTTATAATAAAGGATTAAAGAGTGACATCACTATCTGGGAAAACAGACACTACAACAGTGCTGGTTGCCTTGAAATTGCATTAATAGATAATATCATGGTTGTTTTGGCCTTTGATCTGTCATATCCTACATTTTTATTTTCATTGATATTGTAAAATGATAAACTAAATCATTTCTATTCAGAGAAAAACATTATATGTTTCCTATTCCTTTTATTTTTGATATTCTACTTATTTGAAAAATGTATCTTATTTTTCATATGTCACAGTCAGGTGTAGATTAATTGAGTAGTGGTTTCACAAAACCAGAGAGAATAAAACTGTTTCTTATCTTTCACTAACTTCTAACAGAGCCACACATGCACCATCTCAAATGGAGAAAACCATTTTAATGGACTCAAATATACTTTCCTCCTTAATTTTCCCCATCTTATAAATGGGATAAAATTGACCTCATAACATTAAAAGATTCAGGAAATCATACATGGCACTTAGCATACTACCTAGCATATAATTGCTGTTCAAAAAAATAGCTATTTTCTTATTGCTAAAGAAATTTCATATCTGTATGAAATATATATGAATGAAAAGGATTAAATAGACATGAAAAAGATTTTAAAGAATGGAAACTAGAATGTATTCACTACAGAATCATTTATTTCTAACTGCATTCTTTTTTCACCAAATATTTCTTGAGCATGCACCATCACTCCACTATTTGTTAGCACTAGGAATGAAAAGGCTAAGTATGGCCCTTTACAATATGGGCCTTACATTGTTTTACATCATAACAGCATATAATTTTCAGCATAGTTTTGTAAGCTAGTTGTTCTAATATTTTATATAGGAACTGTTTGGAATGCTGTAATATGAGGATGTGAACAGTTCACTGATGTAACAGAAAAAATGCTGTGTGCAAATTGCTTTTGTTTTGGTTTGCTTATTTTCGTAAATCACATTTTTAGCTTGTTCATAAAATGAGGAAATGAAATCTTGATTCATCTCAAAATCAACAGGGTATGAAGGATGCACAAATCATAGTTCAACACCCATTACCTGTTTCAAATCTGTTTAATAGATAAACACAAAATTTGGAACCTGTAAACAAAAATTCTTACTTTACTGGTGAGCACAGCAATTACATAAGCAGAACAATAACAACAAAATGTTATTCTTCCTTTGTATAAAAACAAACATATGAAATGCCATGTTGGACCAGCAGCCTATTAATAAGCCCCATAAATTGGTAATAAAGCTTTCTCCCAGTGCTGAGATGGAGAGTGGGGGGCGGGAGAGAAACTAAGAAATACATGTCACAGAACAATATAAGCACAGTCGAAGATTTGGTAGGCTACTCAAATGAATCAATTTGAGCTCCTGAAATAAAGAATCACTTTGGAAACACAAATGAAATAGAAAGAAAGCATGAGTTAAAAAAAATGAAACATTATTCCCTCAAGGATGTAAAACTAGGGTATTATGCATTCTACCAAAAGCAATGACTATGTCACCACCATGAAAGAAATCTTATTTTAACCTGTCTAAACAAGAGAAATTGTTTTCCTATTCATATAAATATTTGTTCTGTGTTTTCACAAAATGTAATTCAATAGGAAATGGAAGCTTATTACCCATCCTTCTCTTGCAAGGAGATCTATGCTTCTTCATTTCTTATTCTGATGACTGTGTCATGGACAACATCATCAATAAACACACCATTAAGCCAACAAACTTGTAGGTGGAAGGACAAAACTTGTATTGTTACACATGGATTCTTCAACTGAAAGAGTTTAAAATTGTTCTTATCCCATGAATGTTTCCAGAGCTGTGGCAGAAAATACTGTCATTTATTTACCAAAGAATTCATAAAACCACAGTCTTTGTGCCAGGCACTGTGTTTGGTATGAAAACAAATCAAGTTTACAGTCTATTGGTGAAGATGGACAGTAAACAATATAAAATCTTAAATTCTATAATTATTTTTTTTCAGGGGAATATGTAACTAACTTCAGAAAACACAGCAATAGTATTTTAAATGGAAAAGGTTCAAAACCATGATAAAAAGCAGGATTCCCTATAAAAATATTATCTATTGGTGAAATAAAACAGGAAAAAAGAAAAAAAAAACATTTTATAAGACCTTCGAGGGAAACAAACAAAAAAGATGAAATAGCAAAATCATTATTGTGTGAATTTCTTTGGAACTTTGGTTTTAAAATATTCCTTAAAAATTGGATTAATGCATTTTTTTAAAATTCAGCTTTGAATACTCTATATAGCAGTGGAGTTTTAGTCTCCCCAATAGATTAACATTGTTTTTACAGCTCTTGTACTCCTCACATGGGCAAGGAAAGCAGGAGTAATCTTTGCAACCAGGTCTATTTCTATTTCATACTTGACAAAAAGTTTCTTTAGAGAAATAAAAAAATAAATTGAAGTCATTAATAACTTTGCTGAGCATCCCTTGAATGATGATAGGTTAGTACAAAATGTCTCAGAATAGTACCGTTTGCATCTTTTTTTATCTTTTAATAAAAGACTATTCCTGGGATGCCAATAGACCACTTTTCCATGGCACTGGACCTGCGCATTTTTCAAGAAGAGGGAGAAGAAAGTTACAGAAAACTCTCTATGGGATTTTCTCAGTTCTCTTCTGTTTCCACACAAGCCCTCTTTCATTATACAGGGATTTGATACAAATTATTAAAAACAAATTAAAAGAAATATCTCAAAACAAAATTAGATAAATCTTGCAAATCCTTAACATTCTTTGGTGCTGGTTTATCTAGGTTCTCACAAAAGGTAGTTAGTTGAATGAATGCTCTGTATTCACTAATGCTTGAAAGCTTTCATTTCCTAAAGCAGTGGTCAGCAAACCCGGCTCGAGAGCCACATTAGGCTCTTTGGCCCCTTGAGTGTGGCTCTTCCACAAAATACCATATGTGGGCTCACACATACAGTGAGATTGAAACTTCGTGGCCCATGCTCAGAAGTCAGTTTTCAGCTCTCAAAAGAAATTGGAATCCTTGTACTATTGATATTTGGCTCTGTTGACTAATGAGTTTGCCGACCACTGTCCTAAAGTGTAGCTGACTACACATTAGACCAGGGGTGGGCAAACCTTTTGACTCAAGGGCCACAATGGGTTCTTATACTGGACCAGAGGGCCAGAAGAAAAGCAACCTGACCATGCTGGCACTCTCATCTTGGGCTGCTGGTGAAGGAGCGGAGGGGAGGGCAAGAGAACCCTCTGCTCTTTGAGCTCCGCGGGCCAGATAGAACAGCCGAATGGGTTGGATCTGGCCCACGGACCATAGTTTGCCCACGGCTGCATTAGACTGTGGCAAAAGTCAACGAAAGACAGCTTTTGGCTCAATCTCTTCTGGATTCAGCAATGAGGTGAAACTTGTTAGGCATATTCTTGCACTCCATTATGCCCTGCTGGGGGCTCTTGCTCCTCCTGGAGATTTTCCATTGTAGGTTTCATGATTACAGACTTTCAGTTTCCAGTAAATCATCTCACCCAAATTTCCAGTGATGGCCTACACCTGGCCCCCACCTGCACCTGGTACCACCAGTTACTCTGACCTTTATAAGAGACAAAAAGATCCCGCTCCCCCTACTCTGCCCTGCTGATGCCATTTTTGCCTCAGCCCTTCTGCTAGTGAAATATAAAATTTTAGGGGTGAAATAGGCAGGTGTAGAGAATTTTTAGAATTGGGGAGGGGAGGACAATGAAAAAACAACACAGGGCTACAGAGTGGCGAGAGGGCACATTTCCATAAAACAAGGGAGACTGGCGACTGGCAGAAGTTACATTTCCATAAGACAACAGTTTCATTTACTTAAGATAAGGGAACTAAGATTAACAAAAAGTCTATATTTACAAAATAAAAAAGGAGGACTAAAGCCCAGAAGAAATAGAACAATGAGGGAGGAGTGGCCTCACAGGTTCATAGTGTGATTTGATCTTTGAGCTCAGGAGTTACTATAGTGATCAATTCAAAGGGGAATAGCAACCAATCAGAGGGGATATCAAGACACCAAGAACTGCAGCCTTTATAAACCACAGAAACAGGAGCTTGGTGGGACTCTCCCTTTCTTCAGGCGGGAATCTGTGCTTTGAGGTTCTTTGCCCTTTCCCATGTGGGAGTCTGTCTTGTTCTTCAAATTTCCACCTTGCTATGCCATCTTCCCTCCAGGGATTCATTCTTTGGCTCTGAAGGACAAAGAATCTGGGGAACCATCCTACCCAGGGGGACACCTTGTGTTCCAGTCTAAAAACCCTGTGTCACTAGCAATAAATTTATAACTCTTTATCCCTTTTGGCTCTGTGCGTTCCTCCTTCCGTGATCCTAACAGAAGTGGTTTTCAATCCTTCTTGTCATAGAGAGGAGGACAGATGTAGAGAAAAAGATGTCTATAAAAAAAAAATGTAACAAATGTGAATTGTGTTCCTTTGTTCCTACATAAGGAAGCTAGCAGAACATTGAAGACATGCATTAAAATCTGTTTATAAAATGTATGCCTCCCCATCACACTCCATACCTGGGTCATTTCCAATGATGATTTGACTTGGGATGGTGGGCACATAATGCAATATACAGATCATGTATCATAGAAATGTACACTTGAAACTTATAACCTTATTAATTAAGGTTGTGCAATAAGTTTAATTTTTAAAAAAGAAGAAAATACTGGAGTCCTTAAGACACAACACAATCTGGATAGAACCAACCTTGCATTTGAGATTACATTTTTCTCAAACAGCCTTCTTTGTCTTTCCAATGAGAAGGCTAAAAGGCTAATTCCAATGTAATCCTGATATTTTTTTTTGGGGGGGGGGTAGGTTAGCAATCTAAATCTGAGCCTGCAATCTAATGTACATTCTAGATATCCTATAATTAAGTCATTGCCCCTTTCTCCACAAACTGGTCTTGCAAGACTTGTTACCTAAATGCTCACATTTTGCAAGGCCATAAACCATGAACAGCACAGAGCCCCCAGAGGTGGGTTATCAGTGCTGGTAGCAGGCCAGGCCCTTAGGTATGGTCTCAAGACATCCAACACCTAGGGCTTATTGCAAAGCTCATAAAAGGTCCTGTAGGGCCCCAAGATGGAGGAATTGAACTTCCCCACTGCCTGTTCCAGGATGTGACCTTTATGGTTAAAGATTAGACAGGGAGGAGGTCAGTTCTTTACGGTTGAAGATTAGGCAAGAATGAAATCAGTCCCCAGAAACTCCCTACCCTGAGGACTTACCCAGAGGAATGGGAAGGGGAGAGACAAAGGGACTGTTGACTAAGCATAGACCCTGTCATAAAACATGTAATTAACGAGCCCAGCGCCCCTTCTTGGAATTTCCTTGTTCCCTTCTTCCCCCTCCATGTGTAACCCCACCTGCGTGTGGTGTTTGCCTTTATAAACTCATGTTCTGCAGTTACTCCGTGCTCCCAGTCAGCCAGCACTGATGCTGTCTGCCTGAGGAGCCCCTGCGCTGCGCTTGTACTAATAAAACCTCATGCTTTTTGCATCAAGTTTCGGTCTCGGCGTTTGACTTGGGGTCGTCGCCCCTCCGTCGGACTCACCGGGGGTCTTGGGACCTTACAGTCCAGAAGTATAATCCATATTTGGGGGACAAAGATACCAAAAGGGTATAAAGGAAAAGCTCCCACCATATTGCTTTGCTTAGATTTTAGAGGAAACTCTTCTGAGACCACTGTCCTAATAAAGCTGTGTAATTCCATTTCTCTAAGCATTGCTTGGGTTTCTTCAGTCTTCTACAATACTGTAGGACACTTTTCCTTAGCTCACCAATCTCTCAACTGCCTTCACTTCTTCTCCTACCAGTTCTGTCATGTGCTGCCAATACTCTTTAGACTCTACCTGCAAGTCACAAATGATGACACTACTGTTGCCTCTACTACTATTGTTTCCACTGTCTACCTTTGTGACTACAGAACCAACTTCAGTCACTTCTTTTGTTTCTAGTGCTTTTGTGACATCTCTTCTCCAAGCTTGCTTCCTCTACACCCAAAAAGCCTCCTTCAACTCTACTACTGCTTTTTCCTTAACTGTGACTTCACTGCTATGTTGGTGAAAATCCACAGAATTGCCCAAAATGTGCAACTAAGAAAAACAAATCCTCAAAACTTTTATGTACCTAGGCCACACATTCACAAAATTCTAATTTTAAAACTGGAGAAATTATGTAAAAAGTGTTTGATAGTAGAGAATCTTAACTGAATAACTGAAAATTCTTCCAAATATTCAAAATTAAATTAATTATCTTTACTAATTATACTTTCATACTTTTTTATAACAATAACAGAATAGAATGTGGGTACCATAACATTTTTAAACCAAAAATTGATAATTTTCTGGACCTAAAAACAAAACAAAACACTCCACCATAATGATTTGCTGACTGCCTACCTTGCACAGAACAGGGTACTTATTATGGTGAGAAAAATTAGGTCTTAGCATACAAATTCTTAGAAACAAGAGAAGACAAATTCATTTAAAACACCATACAGGCAAATATTAATACGTAATGCCCCTTTTATGTACGGAGTGTATCTTTACATAGCACTCAAACTCACAATATATTAGCAGAACTCTGGCAGGATTGATTTAGATCTGTCTTAAATGCCAACAGTATACACAATAGAGATCTCACATTGCCTTAAGGCAGTTTCAAACTCTTCCCCAAATTTGTTTGAACAGATTTAAATAGTGTGGATAGGCTTTACATATTCTGTAATCCTCTACCAGATTAAAAAACTCCCATTCCCCCACCCATATTGTCCTGTGAATAACAACGAGGACCTTCTTTTTTAATACTATCCTAATAGTATCTACTTTGCATTCAGTTCAGATTGAACTTTGCTACCAAGTTCCTTTCAGTGACCTTTTGCCTATTTTCCTTCTTTATTATAATGGAGTCAAGGAACCCAATTTTGACCTGTTTCTACTTTCTAGACAATGCCAAATTTAGTTGAAATACTTTTCTTCCTCAGACTTCATTGGTTATACAACTAAATAGTTAAAATTTCACACTGAAAGTTTCTCCTTGCATTTCACTCCTCTGGTTTACAAATCACATTATTTATAATTTTTTTCTTATAAATGAATAGTCTTATAATTGTTTCTTTAAGCAATTTAGAATGAGTTCCTGGATAATTTTTGAAAATTTACTTTTCATTTCTATTAATCAGCCATCAAACTTAACCTGTCTGATAGTTCAAATTTGTCTCCAAAAGGTGAAGGGTTAGAACAATTATAATTTATAATTTTCATCACTGAGATCTGTAATTTCTGTCTGCAACACACCTAGATGTCATTGCTTAATCACCTCAATGTTTTTAGGAAATGGATATTATCTCTATAGTTACATGATTCAAAATTGAAGAAACTTTTTAAAAAAATAAACCTGAGAGTAGCCTAGTTTGAGGAAGATTCAAATCACTGTCAGGGAAAACATTTTAATATGGGAATTTGGTGTTAATAAAGGAATCCAGTTGTCAGTGTATAGCACTGATTAATATTGATTATTCCTTAAATTACCTTAGAACATAACAAAAATCATAATTTTTTTTTAGGATTGAGAAATATTTTCAATGCCAAAGTTCAACATTATCTTTTAAGAGTGCTCATGAGGTTATTTGGTTGGCAGGGCTCAGTGGTTGAGCATTGGCCTATGACCCAGGAGGTCATGGTTTGATTCCACATCAGGCATATATAGATTGGGGGCAGGATCCCGGTGGGGAGTGTGCAGGAGGCAGCTGACCAATGATTCTCTCTCATCATTTATGTTTCTGTCTCTTTCTCTCTTTGTTCCTCTTTGAAATCAATAAAAATATACGGTATTTTTAAAAAATAAAAGAGCTTGATTGCCATGGTTGAAATCCATGTGTTTATATTTATAAGACTGTCAGTCTAAAATATCAACCGTGAGAACTCTTTAGCTTTAACATATTTAGAATTTGGCATTGAAAAACTTTTATGTATTTCTACAAAAAATTCATGACTTTTCATTACATCTTAAGAAAATAATATAAGTGAATAAAAGACTTAATTATAATCATATTTATCTCATATAATATATCGGTATACCTTTCCTTTCCACTTAAATTTTGTATTTAGTAAGGGTCAGTTATCTTTGTTTTCAGAACTAGAATGTTTCAGAATTACTTGGAGGTCTTGTTACTATTGTTCTGCCTCATCAGTGCCTTTAATTCAGTACATCTGAGATTAGGTCTTTTAAAAAAGTTCCCAGATGACATTAATGCTGCTGGTCTAGGGGCCACACTTGTAAAACCACAGACTTACAGATCTATAACAGTGCTTCTAAAACTTTACAGAAATAGCTTTGGGGATCTTGGGAAAATACACATTGTGATTCAGTAGTCTGGAGAGGAGCTGGCCATTCTGCATTTGTAACTTAACTCCCAGGTGATGTTGCTTTTCCTGACCTGAAGTCTGCACACACTTAGAGAAGGGTCCTCATAGGAATCACCTGGGAGCTGTTTGAAACTCAACGGAACAAACATATTGATTGCCTGCTACATATCACTATAAAAGTTTCTAGTGCCAAAATATACCCCATCTTAAACTGAATAAAGTTTAGAATGGAAATTTGAAAATTAAACAAACACATATAATATAATAAATACAATGACAAAAAAAATTGTAAAAGCACTACAGAAACACAAATAATGACCCAGTTAGCTCTGACTCAAAGGGGATAATGTTTGGGAGCAGCACAAAGGGACAGGTCTTTTTTTTTTTTTTTTTTTAAGAAATGCAAATATGGCCGAAACCGGTTTGGCTCAGTGGTAGAGCATGGGTCTGCAGACTGCAAGGTCCCAGGTTCAATTCCGGTCAAGGGCATGTACCTTGGTTGCGGGCACATCCCCGGTAGGGGGTGTGCAAGAGGCAGCTGGTCGATGTTTCTCTCTCATTGACATTTCTAGCTCTCTATCCTTCTCTCTTCCTCTCTGTAAAAAATCAATAAAATATATTAAAAAAAGAAAGAAATGAAAATATGCTTTATTTTACCTACAAGACTGAGAGATATTAAACCTAAGATGCAATATAAACATTTTGAACTTGTTTGAATAAACAGGAACACTAGAAAAGGCAAGGGGGGGAAAAAAGCACTATTTTAAATAGACCAAGCAAACAACCATTTCACTTTTAAAGGATCCAAACTTAGCTAACCAAATAAACACTTTTTAGCCCCAAGTTAGACGTAAAATAATCCCACAGGATTTCAGGTAAGGTAAATAATGTTTCACAAAATTACTCAGATAACTAAAGATTTAAGTTAATGCAAATATATCTCGGGCCAAAGCAAACAAAAACATAAGCAACTCTCACAGGTCCCAGAAGGAGGAGTCCCATTAAGTACCTGGACCAAGTTTAGAACCTTACCAGTGCTCCGAATGGCCAGAAACCCCACACCTCCAACACCCTCAGTCCAGACCAGGTATTGCCAGTCTCAGTGTAACTCGAGTTCTTGTGGAAAGTGTTATGAAGTATTTTCTTCTGATGCAATGAAAACAGTAAACTTCCCACGTTTTTAGCCACCATTTTTTGACGATAAAACAAAATTTGTAGAAAATTAAAATAAAACTATGCTTCTTTCTAAACAGAGAAACAAGCAAATTAAAACTTAAAACATTCTTGCAATTTAAGGATAACACACACAACACAAACACACACACAATGGATTCTGATAGAATTTCATGTCATTTTCACACTATGAAAGTAAAGAGAACAAAGATGCCACTGTGTAAGAGGAATTTTTCAAAGCTGTGCTTTTGTGAGAGGAAATGAAGATAGGGCTTTACTAGCCCTAAAATATTGTTTGATAAGAGAATTTACCTGTAACTCATGGCAGGTGAGAAATGGCCAGAGCTGAGGCTAAGGCACTTCTAAACACAATTGGCTTCTTCCTCTCCTCTCTTCTCTAGGTTTAACCTCAACCTCAGATCTCCTTTTGAGAATCAAGAGACAATGAGAAAAAAAATTGTAGCAATACAGAAGAAAAAAAAAGACACAAACAAACAAAACAACACAGCAAAAAGTGTGGAAAGTTGAGTTCAGGAGAGTTTTGAATTTGCAGTCAAGACCATGGTTCCCACAGAAAGGAAGGATATCTGCTCTTTGCTAAAGAACCCAAGGGGGCACCACGGTTGTCCTAAAGCTAGCTCATTTTAAAAGGAATCATTAGGACTTAACACCATCAACACATGTCACTTGAAGTTAACCCTACATATAATGTTAATGTAAGGTAACCAGACGTCCCACTTTTGGCGGGACAGTCCTGATTTAAAAATATATATATTTTATTAATATTTTACAGAGAGGAAGGGAGAAAGATAGAGAGCTAGAAACATCGATGAGAGAGAAACATCGACCAGCTGCCTCTTGCACACCCCTTACTGGAGATGTGACCGCAACCAATGTACATGCCCTTGACCGCAATAGAACCCGGGACCTTTCAGTCCGCAGACTGATGCTCTACCACTGAGCCAAACCGGTTTAGGCCAGTCCTGATTTTTAACCATTTGTCCTGCGTCCCAGGACAAATTGTGAAAAATTGGGACTTTCCCGCCAAAAGCAGGACGTCTGGTCAACTTATTAATGTTCAGTGAATGCCTACTAGATATAAAAAGTTACAAATATATAACCTCTGGGGAAATTCCACAATAATGTTGATCAGTTTCCAAACTGGATCATATTGCATAGAATGGAATGTCATCATATTCACAAAGCAATTGGCCCAGCACTGCAATGGCATCTCCAAGTACGAGCCCTCCTGTCTTTGCATTACATGGCACCTAAAGTGGCATGGCTCACCACCACAACCTCGGGGCTATGTACCTTAACTCTTCTTTATTTACTTCATTTTAATAACTGCCAAAAGCTGGAAGGGAGTTTTACAAACCTTTGACTGCAAGTGCAGTCCCTGCTTAATGAAATAATATAAACTCTGGAGGATTCATGGCTCTGAATTTAGATAGGAAGGGAGGATGAATAAAAAAAAAGATTTTAAGCCCAGGACAGGTACTTCAGTTGGTTAGAGCAAACATGTCAAACTCATGGCCCTTGGGCCACATGTGGCCGGCCCACAAGGAATATTTTTGCGGCCCAGCCAATATAATGGTATGTAAGAAACATTTTAATAAAAATCTGTCATAATTCAATTTTTATAATATCCTGTTATACATAATTATTCATAGCGAACTACAACATTCACTAATGACTGATTGCTTTAATTATGTTGCACTCATTTCCCTTATGTACCTCATGCGCAGGCGCACCATATCTCTCTGCTAATACTAGCAGCAAATATTTTAGCAGCGGATTGCCGAGTCACGTCCTTAGTCTTGTACTGACTTGTTTGGTGTGTGCAACAGGAAATATTTTGCTTTTGGAGAACAAGAAAAATAGGTTTATTTGCTTTACACTTATTCATTTGTTTAGTTATTCAGTGCCTGGTAAGTTAATGTTCAAGAAAAAATATTAATTTTTAT
The DNA here is from genome assembly GCA_963924515.1 of Vespertilio murinus. NCBI lineage: Eukaryota > Metazoa > Chordata > Mammalia > Chiroptera > Vespertilionidae > Vespertilio > Vespertilio murinus. The sequence continues at coordinate 74,163,027 of OZ004707.1, forward strand.
TAAAATGTTCTATTATTTTATGTTAATGATTACTCATTTATTTCAGCCCTTTGTATTCAGCATGTCTCTAGTGAAACAAACTTACGTTTCTATGACAATTGAAGCTTTTTGTTCTTTTGCAGCCCACATAAACTTAAATCATGTAAGCTTCTGAGTTTGACATGCTTGAGTTAGAGTGTGGCCTTGGATACCTCAAGGTTTCAGGTGTTTTTTCCTAGTCAGGGCAGATACAAGAATCAACCAATCTATAATCATAAAAGTGTAATTTGCAAATCGACTGAATGGCCAATCAGCAGAAGGACTATCCAGATGACTTTCCGGATGACCCTGCTATGACACGCACTGGTGCCAGGCCAGCCAAGGAGGTGCAATGCGATTGGTTGGGAGGCCCTACCATTGCCCTATGATCCCCCCGCAGAGGGAGGCGCAGGACCCTCTCTTTGGGTAAATTAATTGGGGGGGGGGGGTCTCTGCGAATGATCACTCCACAGAGGGAGGCCCAGGATTGCACCCCACATCTGTTGCCCACAGAGGGAGGCAACACGGGGTAGGGGGGCAGTGCTGCACAGATGGCAAGCAGTGGCAGTGGCAGGGGCAGGGCCAGCTGCAGGCAGCTGGGGGAAGGAAAGCCCCCATAGGCCCTGATTGCTGGCCAGGCCTAGGTACCTTACCTGAGGGGTCCCAGATTGTGAGAGGGCACCGGCCAGGCTAAGGGACAACCCCCTCCCACCCCCTGCTCCCCATGTAAGAATTTCATGCACCAGGCCTCTTAGTGAATATATAAATAAGTGGAACAAGAAATCAATGTTTCTCTCTCTCAAATCAATCAATATTTTTTTTAATAAATGTGTTTTTAGAATGATGCAAAAACTTAAGAGAAGGCATTTTGCTTTGTTTTGAAATACATTTTTCTATAGTGTGACACATCACAGTTAAAACCCATAAATAAAATACAGAAAATGAATACAAACATTTTCTTAGGACTGCTCTTTATAAATTTTAAACTGATGCTACTATATTTAAACATATAACTCACTAGAGTTTTAAAAACTAGTAAAAATGTTCAGATAAACTCGATTCTTAGTCATGAACAAAAATGTCACCCTTTTTGTAGCTAGATTGTAATACATCCTTCAAGGTGTAAGGAGTGTGGTAAATCAATAACAAATGCCGGGGTCCTTCTGCTGAGATATTCAAAATGTTAACTCTAATGGGAGTCATATCAGGAAAAAATGTAGAGATAAGCTATGGCTGAATTGTTCACACAGAGCTGGAAAGAATTATTGCTCAAAATCTAAACATAACTTGTGTCTTTAAATAACACAAAAGCTTGTATTTGTCATCATAATTTTAACAAACAATATAGCCACTTTTCAGAACTGAAAGCATGATCTACCTTCATAGGTAGATAATCTTGAAGAAATTATTTTCTCTTGTTTAGTAATTACCATTAATGAAAGAAAGATTTCTTAAATACTAATAAATTAGGACTGAATTGACTGACCATGCATCCAAATTGCTGCATTATTCACACTGGAATTACTCCAAAGATTAGCTGCAAATTGCCCTCTAAATTGAATTTATGGTTTCATTTTTCATAACTACTGTGCTGTAACAGATGATAGGAACTGAGAGGAAAATGACAGTGATGGAGCCAATTTCTTAGTGCTCTAGCTTCAAGATGGAGCCAAACTATCTCTATAATTTATTTTGGCAAGCATAAAACCTGGTAGGCCCTGATCCAGGAGATTCTACTGCATATCCCACTCAGGAAAAGGAAAAGGTCAACATTGTACTTTTGTCAAGTGGAAGCTAATCAAGTTGGCATCCATGGAGGAGAAAGTTCACATATACAATGCAATTATTTTGTGCTATCTTCTTTGATTTAATCTTCACAATACTCTGTGGGATAGGCAGTTGTAGCCTCATTTTAGAGAAAAGAAAAGCTAGGCGCTGAGAAGGTAGGCAAACTGCCCAACCCTGGGTTTTGCAGAGGCCTCACATCTGCAAAGCCCAGGCCCCTGATCTCATGCCACATTACTTTCCAGAAAGGGCTACTGTTTGGATCCCACGACCAATTCACACAGATTAATTTTCACATCTGGCAAATCACTCGTGTTTTGTGTTTGCACAAAAAAAAAAAAAAAAGACTATGTAAATAAAAATTACTACAGTCTAAGATAGACAGGGGAAATAAAAACCGAGCCTACAAACTGGGCATCATGAACCCATCTAAATCTTTTTTGTACATCTGTTTTCAGGCTGCCATTGTAAGGCTGAAACAAAATAAAAGCTGCTAGATCAGAGAGACAATAAAGGCCTTCCTCTTTATGTGAGGCACATAACTCGTCGCAATACAGAGAGGGGAAGGCAATTTTGTTAGCCTTTAAATTGGGTTTGTATCATCCAGGCCTCTTGGGTTAGAAATGATTGAAAACAAATATTGGGTTGGAGTTAGTGACAAATGCAGCCGATGCCTTCAGGTTTATAAGACACCAGTATGTGAACATATGCTCTGTTTGTGAGACAAATGGTTAGGCAGCCTCCTACAGCTTTCTGTTTCTAAAGGTTTAGGTGTCACCATTTTTCTTCTGTAATGGCCTCTGGCGTGCTGTCTTTTATCAAACTAGCTCTCACCTTTACAGACAGATACCCAGGCATCAATGGCATTTCTAAAACATGCAGAAGCAAATTAAGTTATTTTTATTTACAAATAAGTGTTTTCAATTTTTTTTACACTAAGACTGGTAGTAAATGTAATGCTCTTTTAAGAAGATAGGAATAAAACTTTTACCAGTGGAGGAGAAATTGTAAAACCCTGAGTCTCTAGGTAAATCTCTGTGTGTCATGTAACCTTTTAATCCAATCACTTTATTATTGATTTTATGATCTTTTCTTAGTGCGTATAATTTATGTTTTTTTCTTTTCTGAAGATAATTTTTAACATTTTTCCCTTTATTGATTAAGATATTACATATGTGTCTTTATTCCTCCATTGCCTCCCCCTACCCTCCACTCATGCTCTCACCCCCCTGGTGTCTGTGTCCATTGGTTAGGCTTATATACATGCATACAGGTCCTTTGATTGATCTTTACCCCTAAGCTCTTTTCTCCCCTACCTTCCCTCTGAGGTTTGATGGTCTGATTGATGCTTCTCTGTTCTGGATCTGTTTTTGTTCATTAGTTTATGCTGTTCATTATATATTCACAAATGAGTGAGATCATCTGATATTTATCTTTCTCTGACTGGATTATTTCACTTAGCATAATGCTCTCCAGTTCCATCCATGATGTTTCAAATTGTAAGATTCCCTTCTTTTTTATTGCAGCATAGTGTTCCATTGTGTAGATGTACCACTCATCTGCTGACGGGCACTTAGGCTGTTTCCATATCTTAGCTATTGTAAATTGTGCTGCTATGAACATAAGGGTGTATATCTCCTTTCTAAATGACAAGTGCTGGCAAGGATGCAAATAAAAAGGAACGCTTATGCACTGCTGGTGGGAATGCAGACTGGTGCAGCCACTGTGGAGAACAGTATGGAGTTTCCTCAAAAAACTAAAAATGAAACTCTCGTTTGACCTAGTGATCTCCTTTCTAGGAATATATCCCAAGAATATTTTATATTATACTAATATGACATGTTTCCAATTACATAAAACTATTTGGATGCTTATCAGTGCCAAATACTGCCTTCATCTCACCAAATTGGTCCATTATTTTCCCTTTGTTTGATGATTTTAAGTTAAAGTGTTGACCTAAAAACTACTCTTAGTTGAGAACAAATGTGAAAACAAGCTTTACTCAGCCATTTCATGCAAATGGACAACATAATACTAATGCTGAATGTCTACAATTCAATGCTATTCATTTTGAGTTTTGCCATGATATAGAAAATACAAGCCAAGATCCATGGTGCACAAGGCACTTTAGTGAAGCAACCCAAAATGTCCACTAGTTGTGTAACAAGTTCCTTAATATCTCTGAGCTCTTTCACTAAGAATGGGATTAAGAATGCCTACTTGTAGGCATGTTGTGAGGCCAACACGAGAGAAGAAACTCAACTTTCTTGATCTTATTTATAAGATGTGTCCTCAAGCCTTCATATTTTTTTTTGGTGTCACTGTGGGCAAAAGGAAAAGGAATCCAATGAAGAAAGAACAAAGCAACATTAAGCCCAAATCAATGGTTTAAATGTGGGTTTTCAGGATGACTTTAAATGTATACTATATAAATATATATGATAGAAAAAACAACAACAGGGGAATATTCATAACATGTGAACAGTAGTAACCTTGAAAACTGGATTATGTGGGCTTTTATTTTCTGTTACAAATCTCTGAAATGTTTAAGATTTATCAAAATAAGTTTAAATTAATTTTGTGATAAATTATAACTATAAAAAGTAAAAATGACTAGAATATAGTAGGGACTCAATAGTTTCTTTTTTGTCTTTCAGAAGCATTGGCTATAAAAATATAAGAATTTATTTGTGCATTTGTGCTAGTACTTATTGTGTACCCGCTTGTTCCAAGTTCTTCTCAGTGTTAAGAATTTAAATAGAAGAAAATAGGCAAGTCTATGTCTTTCCTATATGATTCTCTCTCAATTAAATTTATACTACAAAGTCTCCACCCTAAAAATTGGCCATTACTATTGAGAAGAAGTGTTAAAAAATATTTCACACATACATAAACAAAATATAGTGTCATCATACTATATCATTTTGTGAGTAAAAAAAAATGTGAGCATACATTTACTTAAACTATATATGTAATTTCAGTTTTTATGGGTCAAAATGGCCAAATAGCAATTTCACAGGATTTAACTTACTTTACTATCAAGATAGTTTTAAGACAAGGTTGTATCCAGGTTCCATTAAGATTCCCACAAAATAAATGAACTTATGGTATCATTTATAAACCTTAAATGAGGTACAGCTAAAAATTCTAAGAATAATTTACTAGACAGTTTTTGATACCTGTATAAATGGATGGTTATAGCAAAAACTATAAGCCAAACTGACTGAAAGTCCAAATACTATTCATATGTGGCTTTCAAATAATTCTTGGGAAGTACAAGGAAATATGCCTTAGTTGAATGATAGCAACAAAAGGCTCAACCACCTGTTCTGTTAAACCATATTAAATACCTCAAAACCAGGGTATGCAGAATTTGCCATGTCAATGATTTAAGCAGAGCAAACCTTAGCAAGGTAACTCTCATTCCAAAAACAAACAAAAAAAAAATCATCCTTAGCCATTACAGAATCAATACCTCAATTGACAGAAACAATAAGAAGTAACAACAACAACAAAATAAAACACAAAGAAACAGTTGCTTAGATCAGTGTTTTTCAACCATTTTGCCACAAGAGGCACACTGGTGTGACACAAGAATTTTTAAAAATATAGTATCTAGCCAAAACCGGTTTGGCTCAGTGGCTAGAGCATCTGCTTACAGATTGAAAGGTCCCAGGTTCGATTCTGGTCAAGGGCATGTACCTTGGTTGCAGGCACATCCCCAGTAGGGGGATCAATGTTTCTCTATATCCCTCTCTCTTCCTCTTTGTAAAAAAAAAATCAATAATATATATATATATATATATATATATATATATATATATAGTATCTAACTATTTAGTCATGGGCACTGGTCTCTTTTCCCTTAGATTGTCAAGTTAAAAAAATGACAGCCACCATGGTTTTGCTCAGTGATTAAAGTGTTGACCCTGGGGCCGAAGGGTCATGGGTTCTATTCCCACTCAAGGGGCATGTTTCTCAGTTGCAGGTTTGATCCCTGGCCCTAGTTGGGGCATATTTGTGAGTTAACCAGTCCATGAGTCTCTCTCACGTTGATGTTTCTCACTTTCTCTCTTGTTTTCCCCCACCCCTCTTACACTCTGTCTCTAAAGATCAATGAAAAAAATATACTTGGGCTAGGATTTTTAAAAAGACAACAGCAAACCAAACAATAGTCCAGTGAGCATGAATCAAAATCATACATTTTTTTGGTCAGATTGGCAAGAAAAAATAATATATTCTTTGGTGTTCCACAGATTTCTAGTAATTAGTTTACATATGCCATGAGGTGAAAAAGGTTGAAAATTGCTGACTTAGATTATTAAATCAGTGAGACCCTGAAGTGTTTCCTGGTGCTCAGAAAAACTCAAAACCAGTGTCAGTGCTCAAGAGGGAAATTGTAGAGAGCATGATGGGGTTTCTGAATTGCCAAAATGTTGGTATTCAAACTTATCCAGTTTCTGACACACCTCTCTAAGCAAGAAGCAAGGAATTGGGTTTGAGTCTGCCTTGCATCCTGGGAGCTGACAGTGGGTGGAAGTAAACTGACATGGACTCAGGGAGGGCATTCTGAAAGCAAAAGAAGTTCAATGGGGCAGAGGGCACAAATGAGATTCTAAAAGTAATGTCAGGATCAATGAACAGGTTGGAACCTGTGGCTTAACCTAAGGACAAATCTAATTCTTATAACTGTCTTCTGCAGTGTATGCTATTAACTCTGTATTTTAGTGACACCTTGTTGTATATTCCATAATGTGAACATAATTGACCAATTCTTATATCCATGTGAGAGAAAAATTACTACTATTATTTCTTGCATCTCATGCCTCCCTTTTATGTATAATACTAGCGGCCTGGTGCACAACATTTGTTCACTGGAGAGGGGGGTCCCTCATTCTGGCCTGTGCCCTCTTGCACTCTGGGACCTCTAGGGAGTCCTTAGCGCTGCTGCAGAGACAGAAGAGGCTCCTGCCACCACTGCTGTGTTTGCCAGCTATGAGCCTGGCTTCTGCCTTAGCAGGGCTCCCCCAGTGGGGAGCACACTGACCACCAGGGAGCAGCTCCTGCATTTAGCATCTGCCCCCTGGAGGTTAGTGTATGTCATAGCAACCAGATGTTCTGCTGACCGGTCAATTTACATATTAGAGTTTTATTATATAGGACTAAAGGCCCAGTGCACAAAATTCGTGCATGGGGGTGTGTGATCCTCAGCCCAGCTTGCACCCTCCCCAATCTGGAACCCACTGAGGAATGTACAACTGCCTGTTTAGGGACTGGGCCTAAACGGGCAGTCAGACATCCCTCTCACAATCCAGGACTGCTGGCCCCCAACTGTCCGCCTGCCTGCCTTCCTGATTGCCTGCCACACTGTTTCTGCCTGCCACACTGATCACCCCCTAACCACTCCCCTGCCAGCCTGATTGATGCATAACTGCTCTTTTGCCAGCCTGATTGCCCCTAACTGCCCTTCCCTGCAGGCTTGATCTCCTTCAACTTCCTTCCTGGGCAAGCCCGGTTGCCCCCAACTTCCCTCCTCTGCTGGTCTGGTCACCCCTAACTGCCCTCCACTGCAGGCTTGATCACCCCCAACTGTCCTCCCTTGCAGTCCTGGTCCTTCCCAACTTTCCTCCCCTGCTGGCCATCTTGTGGTGGCCATCTTGTGTCCACATGGGAGCAGCCATTTTTGACCACATAGGGGCAGCCATATTGTGTGTTGGAGTGATGGTCAATCTGCATATTACTTTTTTATTAGATAGGATAGAGGCCTGCTGCAAAGATGAGGGCCAGCTGGTCAGACCTGAAGGGTGGGGGTTCCCTTGGAGGGTTGTGTGGCCTGGGCAAGGAGCCTATGGTAGTTTTCAGGCTGGCCATACCGCCTCCCTGCCCCTGTGACCCAGGCAGAGGCTCTGGTATCTGGCATTTATTTATCTTCTATAATTAAAACTTTGTAGCCTTCAGCAGAGGCCAGGGCAGGCCAGAAACTTGGCTTTCTCCATCACTGGGGAAACTCAAGCCTCCTGCTCACTGGGTGGCCACAGTCATTTTTGTTGGGATTTTTTAATCTTTTATAATTGAAACTTTGTAGGCTTGAGTGGAGTCCTGGGCCTACCAGAGTATGTGGGAAAGCTAGGTTCCTCCATTGTCAGGGAAATCCAAGCCTCTTGCTTGCTCTGTGGCCACAGCCATCTTGGTTGATTTTACTTGCATACTCACTTCTGATTGGTGTGTGGGTGTGGCTTGTGGGGGTAGTGGAGGTATGGTCAATTTGTATATTACTCTTTTATTAGATAGCATTTTTCTTACTGAGGTATATTTTATTAGTTTTTACTATAAAGTCTGTGGGCCATTTTCCTTTGAAATTGTTTTTACTATATCCTTGTTTTACTAGAAATATGTATTATATATACAAATATATGGATTAATGAACTATTTTGTTGGACTATTACATATACTGAGAAATGTACATTAAACTTGATAGATAGATGATAGAAAGATAGATAGATAAATAGATAGATAGACAGACAGATAGACACTTTGTGTTTTTAAATTTTAGATACTAGTAGATGGAATTATGCATGTAGAATTTTGTTGGGGTTTCTTTTACTCCACATTATGATTGTAACATTGATTCATGTTTAAAGTTTCTTTTTGTTTGCTCATTTTGTTATTTATTTTAATTATTATTGATGAATGTATTTCATTGTTTGTTTAGGACAAAATTTATTTCATCATGTTGCTGTTGTGAACATTTGGACTGTATCAGTCATAGGCTACATAAGAAAGTGTTAATATGAACATTATTACACCTATCCTTGATGCACATATATACCCATTCTTTAGATATATATGCATAGTATATTAATATGTTCACCTTAAGTAATGTCAAAGAGTTTTCCATGGTAGTGCTGCTATTTTATACTTCTACCATCAGGATAAAAGACGAAAAGAACCCTTTCTTTTTTTTTTTAATTTTAATTTTAATTTTTTTTTATTTTATTAAGGTATTTTCTGTGTACATAGTTTACCATTGCCCCCCCCTCCCATTTATGCCCTCCCTTCCAAGAGTTCTGTGTTCATTGGTTGTACTTATGTTCATGCATACCAGTCCCTCGGTTGTTCTCCTATCTCCCCCCAGGTCTCCTTCCCCTCCCCACTGTCATTTGACAATCTGCTTGTTTTATGGTGACTATCTCTGGACCCCATGAATAAAATCTGCTCCTCATTTGGCAGTCTGCTTGTTTTATGGTGACTATCTCAGGACCATATGAATAGAGTCCGCTCCTCCTCTGGTTTTCACTGCCCCTTCCCCTGGGTCACACTGCTTCCCCTGGGACACACGGCTCACCCGGGGCACACTGCACCCTGGGACACTCGGCTCACCCGGGGCTCTCGGCCCCATGGGACACACGGCTCACCCGGGGCACTCGGCCCCCTGGGACACTCGGCTCACCCGGGGCACTCGGCCCCCTGGGACACTCGGCTCACCCGGGGCACTCGGCCCCCTGGGACACTCGGCTCACCCGGGGCACTCGGCCCCCTGGGACACTCGGCTCACCCGGGGCACTCGGCCCCCTGGGACACTCGGCTCACCTGGGGCACTCGGCCCCCTGGGACACTCGGCTCACCCGGGGCACACGGCCCCTCTAGGGTGTTGGGGTCGCATATTGGAGGCGCCACACTAGCTCCTTGCTAGCATGGGGGGCAGGCTGGGACAGCCGTAGTTGGTCTGAGATGGTTGCAGGCGAGGGGACCACCTTCAAAGGTGTCTCGTTTGGTGTGGGAGTGGAGCAGCTACAGACATGGAGGCTAAGTTCTGAGGTTGCCCACTCCCTGAGCCCAAGGCGTGGTGAGCTCTGTTCTTGGTGGCTTTCCTTTATTCTCGGTGGCAGTGGCGGGTGGCGGTGACAGGTGCAATATTGACAGTCACTCCTGTGGTTCAATTACTACTGTAGTTTTAAAGTTCATATGGCGGTGGTGGCGAGAGCTTCAGCTCAGCCATGCGGCATCGGAGGATGGGCTCGCCTGAGTGGGTAATGGAAGGCACTGTGCCATTTCCTCTCCAGCACGCTCCATTTCCCTCCCAGCATGGTGGGTGTGCTGGGAAGATTGTGGGCGGGCTGTGATGGCTGCATGGGGAGAGTCCGCCCTCAATGGTGTCCTCTTTGTTGCGAATGTGGAGCTTCTGTAGATGCAGAGGCTAATTTCTGAAGCCACACTCTCTATGAGCCCAGTGTGTAGTGAGCTCTGATTTCGGTGGATTCCCATTCTTTGGGGCGGCGGTGGGTGCGGCAGCGATGGTAGCTCCTGTGGCTCAATTTCCCCTGTAGTTTTAAAATCCGCATGGTGGTAGTGTCTGATGCTTTGGCCTGGCCATGTGGCAGCGGAGAGAGGATTCTCCGGGTCTGCCAATGGAAGGCGCAGCGCCAGCACAGCGTGTGCGAAGGCCTGGCAGAGCAGGCCGAGGGCTGTGGCGGAGAGTCCCCGCGATGTCTTAGTCTTTCAGACTTAGTGGAACGCTTCCCCTGAGCCAGGACAAGCAGCACCACCACCACAAATATTGGCCAGCTAAGTGCTGCCCCTCAACAGGTGACAGTAGGGGCATCTTCACCTCGGTAGGCCTTTGCTCTTGGAGGTCTTAACCAGTGGAAGGCAGCACGGTACAGAACTGCCCCACCTTCTCAGTCCCCCGCTCGCCGTAGTTTTAAACTCCACATGGCAGCTGCGGCGCCCTGCTTGGTGTCTAATTGTAGCCTTTCCATTTCTGGGCAGAGCTGGTTGTGCAGGACGGGAGACGCTGCGCCAGCTCCTCTCTAGCACTGTGGGCGGGCTGGGAGGTCGCGCTCACGGGCTTCTAGTCCAGGCAGGAGCCAAAGGCGCGGCAGCGGAGGTGGCAGCAGCGGCGTAGATTCCCATCAGCTCCAGTAGTGGCGGCAGGGCTGGCCCAATCCCTGGGCCCCGGGGCGGGGCGAGGTCTGGCTTCCCACATTCCCGGAGGCAGCTGCTCCGGCAGGTTCAGTTTCGCTGTAGTTTTAAACTCCACGTGGCAGCAGCAATGTCCTGCTTTGTGTCTAGTTGTAGCCTTCCCATTTTGCCAGCTTTCCTGTGGGTCTGGTGCGATCCCTTTTGGTTTTATCTGTTGTTTATTTCCAAATTGTTGAGGAGATGGCGGCCCAGGAGACTTCCGCCATCTTGCTTCAGTCCAAACCCTTTCAAGACAGGGTAAATTATTACTGTCATCAGAAATAAAATGAATACTTTAAACATCTTATTTAATACATTCTGTTAGATAAGTAGGCTGATGGCACAATCATTTTAAAGGAGAATCCAAAAAAGGGGGGCGGCATTTATATAGAGTGCAAAATAGCTCAAAGATAACAAATAGTCTTAGAATCAGATATCGGAAAAAGCATGTCGTATGTAGACAATGCATTGTAAATAGCTTACAGACAAAGGAAAGCCCAAATCAAATACCATAGGAGTGTCCTCTAGATAATGTATAGTTTTTCATGGAAGTATTTCATTTCTTTACAGAGAATTTCAATTGATCTAGAAACTCTCCAACACATGTCATTTAAAAAAAAATTTATCTATTTTGATGGCTGTGCATTGTGATTTTAATTTGGATTTCACTGAAGGTTTATAGCTATGAATATGATTTCATGTATTAACTGGCCCGTTGGCCATCTTTGGTTATTTCTTCTATTAAAGAAATGTGTCCCTTTTATTCTAGTGCATTGACTTTTTAAAGTTTATGCACTTGTAGACATTCTTAACCTATTCTGGATGCAAGTCCTTTGTCCATGTAGGTATTTATCTGTGGTTTGCCTTTCACTTAATGGCATCTTTTAAAAAACAAAAGAAATTACATTAAAATGTTTTATTGCTCAATTCTATTCTTGAATTCTATAACTTATTTTAGGTTAACTTGTTTGTTTGGTTGGTTGAATGGTTTTTATCTTACCCCTTGCTGCCTCATTTATTATGGCTTTTAATTTTGCTTTTAAGAAATTATTTATATGTTTTGTTTTTCTTTTCATATTTTTTGCTTGCTATTAAGGTCTGCTTTTTTTCCCCTCAGAACTTTATTTTTTTTTTCTAGAGTTATACAATCTGCATGACTTGTATCCAGGTGTGAATTTACTTGGCTTTAAATCCACTTACTTTTCTTTGTATTTCCTAAATCTGAGTAATCAGATCTTTCAGCAAAACTCTTCAAATTCATATCTTAAAACCTGGCACCTCTCTCATTCTATCTAGGTATTGATCTTTCATAAACATTAGACATCCTTTAGACATTTCAGTATTTCCTCCATGTCTCTGTACTATTCATATTTTGCATCTCACTTTGCTGTATTCTGTGTGATTTCTAAAATCTGTTTTCCAATGTACTAATTCACACTTTAGCTCAGTATAATCTATTTACCTCATCTTTTGTGTTTTAAATTGAAATATTCTTTAGTTTTTAAAAGTTCTTCTTATATTATTATTTATATCCTTAACTTCTTCTATTAATTTTATTATGTATTTAATAATTTCATTGTGGTAAACAGATAATATTAAATTTACCATTTTTAAATGTACAGTATAAGTAATCATGGTCAAATGATCTTAAATAGGGTTCCAAAGCTATTGAAAAAAGGATTATTTCTTCAACAAAAGCTATCTGGTCCTGGGTTTTTCTTTGTTAGGAAGTTTTTGATTACTAACTCAATCTCTTTTGGTTATAGGTCTATTCAAAACTTTTATTTCTTCATGATGTCTCAACAAGTTGTATGTTTCTAAAAATACATCCATATCTTCCCACTTATCCATTTGCGATTATTTTTAGTTGTGGCATCAGTTATAATGTCTTTTATTTTATTTCTGAGTGTTTTTTTATTGTACTTTAAACTTCTTTTTTTCTTGTTATAGTTAATGGTTTGTGAATTTTGTTATCTCCTCATAAAACAATAATTAGTGTTTCTATTTTTGTTTCCTTTTTATTGGATTTATTGAGGTGACACTGGTTAGAAATTATATAGCTTTCAGGTGCACAATTCTACAATATATAATCTGTACATTGTATTGTGTGTTCATCATCCCAAGTCAAGTCTCCATCCATTTTAATGATTTGACTCTACCAATCCATGAATATATTATATTCTTCCACTTGTTTATATCTTCTTCTTCTTCTATCTCTATATTCAATGTCCTATAGTTTTCTGAGTACAGGTCTTTTACCTCCTTGGTTAAGGTTATTTCTAAGTATTTTAAATTTTTTGTTGCAATGGTAAATGGGATTTTGTTTATTTTATTTTCTGATAGTTTACTATTGGTGTACAAAAATGCTATGGATTTTTGGGTGTAAATTTTGTGTGCATACCTGTCTTGTTTCTGTTCTTAAGGGAAATGGTTTTAGTTTTTGCCCATTGAGTATAATGTTGGCTGTGCGTTTGTCATATATGGATTTTATAATGTTGAGATATGTTCCCTCTATGCCCATGTTGCTAAGAGTTTTTATCAAAAAAGGACATTGGATTTTGTAGAATGCTTTTTCTGCACCAATTTATATGATCTTGTGATTTTTGTCTTGCAATCTATTTATATGTTGTATCACATTTACTCATTTGGAAATATTGTACCAGCCTTGCATCCCCCGAATAAATCCCACTTGATCATAATGTATAATCCTTTTTATATATTGCTGGATCTGAATTGCTAAAATTTTGTTGAGGTATTTAGTTTAGTGTCTTATATTCATCTGTAATGTTGGACTCTAGCTCTCTTTTTTTGTCATGTCATTATCTGGTTTTGAAATTAGGGTGATATTGACCTCATGGAAAGAGTTTGGAAGTATTCCTTCCTCTTGAATTTTTTAAAAATAGTTTGAGGAGCAGAGGTGTTAATTCTTCTTTGAATATTTGATAAAAGTTCCTTGTGGATTCATCTGGACCAGGGCTTTTGTTTAAGATTTTTTAAAAATTATTATTATTACTGCTTCAATTTCATCAGTAGTTATTAGCCTATTCAGGTTTTCTGATTCTTCCTGACTGAATTTTGGAAGGTTATATTTTTTTTGGAATAAGTCCATTTGGTTCAAGCTGTCCCACTTGTAATAAAGTGGTTTATAGTATTTTATTACAATCTTTTGTATTTCTCTGGGGTCCATCGTTTCTTCACCTCTTCTGTTTCTCATTTTGTTTATTTGGGTCCTCTATTTTTGTTTCCTGGTAAACCTGGATAGAGTTTCCTCCATCAATCTTTTTTATCCTATCAAAGAACCAGCTCTTGGTTTTTCTGACAACTGTCAGAGGGGAATGGGGAAGAGGGTCTGGACAAGAGTGTGAAGGGATTATCCAAAGAACATGTATTCATAATCCATAGACACAGACAACAGTGTGGTAATGGTCAGAGGGAAGGGGGAGTTGCTGCTGTGTGGGGGTGGACAAATACAGGGGAAAATGGGTATACCTGTAATAGTATCAACAATAAAAATAAAGAAAATATAATAAAGTGAATTTCTTATAAATATCATTTAGTCTAATATCTTGTTTTTTTAATCTAGCAAACCACTCTATTTATTTGTGGAATTTAATTCATTTACATTTAAAGTAATTTCTATAGGGATGTACTTTCTAGTCTTTTAAAAAATATGTTTATTGATGTCGAGAAGGGTGAGGGAGAGAGATATGAAAACATCAATGCTGAGAGAATCATTGATTGGCTGTTTCCTGCATGCTCCCCACTGGGGATAGAGCTGCAACCCCAGCATATGTCCTTGACTGGAATCAAACCCAGAACCTTCAGTCAGGATAACGCTCTATCCACTGAGCTAAACCAGCTGGAGTGATTTTAAGTTTCTTTCTGCCTTCCTGCCTTCCTTCCTGCCTTCCTTCCTCCCTTTCTTTCTTTCCTTCTTTCTTTCTTTCTTTCTTTCTTTCTTTCTTTCTTTCTTTCTTTCTTTCTTTCTTTCTTTCTCTTCTTCTTTTTCTT
>OZ004707.1:74178001-74300501 GCA_963924515.1 Vespertilio murinus
TTTTATGGGAGCTCTTGAGTACCTGATAAGTCTCCTTTCTCCTACTGCTTTCAAAATTGCCTTTGAGTTTTGACCATCCTATCAAATAAAAGAGTAATATGCCAATTAACCATAACCCTGCTACGCCCATAAGTCACTCCAGAAGTCAATCAGGAGTGAATATGCAAATAAACCCAACCAAGATGGCTACAGCCAACGAGAGTAGGAGGGAGGCTTGGGTTTCCCAGGCAATAGAGGAAGCCAAGATTTCTGCCTGCCCTACTCTACAGTTTCAATTATAGAAGCTGGCCTACTCTACAGTTTCAATTATAGAAGATAAACAAATCCAAACAGAAATGGTGGCAGCCATGGAGCAAGCAGAAGGCTTGGCTCTGGTACAGGCTACTAAGTTTCAATTGTAGAAGATAAATAAACCCCAGATACCAGGCCCTCTTCTTGGGTCAGTGGGGGGGGGGGGGTGGTGGTGGCCAGCCAGCAAACTACCACAGGCCCCTTGCCCAAGCTTCCCCATGCCCCTGGAAAACCCTCACCCTGATCTAGGACACACTTGAGGGCAAACCAGCTGTCTCCCAGCCATACAACAGGCCTGTTTCCTATCTATTAAAAGAGTAATATGCAAATTGACCATCACTCCAACACAAAAGATGGCTTCCCCCATGTGATCAAAGATCCTGCTCCCATGTGGACACAATATGGCCACCACAAGATGGCCAGAAGGCGAGGGCAGTTGGCCAGCAGGGGAGGACAAGCTAGCAGAGGAGGGAAGTTCGGGGTGACTGGGAATTCAGGGAAGGGCAGTTGGGTGGGACCTAGGCCTGCAGTGGAGAGCAGTTGGGGCAAACAGGCTGGCAGGAGAGCAGTTAGGTATCAATCAGGCTGTCAGGAGAATGGTTAGGGGGTGATCAGGCTGGTAGGCAGAAGCGGTTAGGGGCAATCAGGAAGGTAGGCAGGTGAGCAGTTGGGAGCCAGCAGTCCTGGATTGTGAGAGGTATGTTTCACTGCCTGTTTAGGCCCAATCCCACAGGGCAGTCGGATATCCTTTGAGAAGTCCCAGAATGAAGAGGGTGCAAGCTGGGCTGAGAGATTTACCTCCCCCCCGCCCATGCACAAATTTTGTGCACCTGGCCTCTAGTCCAAATATATAAAATTCCAGGATCTGTAACATCCAAAATGACTGAAGGCTTGACTGACCAGAAGTTAGTGCTGGGTTGCTGGGGCAGAGCAGGGCAGGGCAGCAAACTATGATAGGAGGTCAGGGGCAGCTACAGGAGTGTGGGGCAGTGGGAGAAGGGCTACAGGAGGATGGTAGTGAACTACTTGTGCACGGATTCCTATACAGGGATACTGGTAGTCAATAAGAGGGGAGATCAGATTATAAAATCTACCAGATTATAAGAAAAAATGGCAGATTTAATTTTTCTAGTAAACATTTTTACAGAGCATCAAGTCCTTCAAACGATTCAGTTTTAAGCAGGGTGACCTCAGTTTCAACTCTAAAATATGTGGGTTTCACATATTTGGGTATTGTTTGGGCATTAAAACCTCAGCATACCCATTAACAACACCCTCTAAACATTATCATACTATTTTCTCAATAGGACATGTGTTGGGTTTAGTTTCTTCTTTGTCTTTTTTTCTTGGACATTTAAATTAACTTATTTAAAATCCAGTATGCACTTAAAAAAAACCAATGTGGCATTTTGTAATGATTTGTATAGCATCCTTAGACTTTTAAGTAGATGTATAATAAGGTTATATATTCCACCATATTGTTTCTTAAAATTTTGCATGCCTATTTCCTGAAAGGCAATGGATTAAAAAGTTGAATTACTTCATCAAATTTAAAAATATCCAATCATATGGCTTACTTCAACTAACTTTAATCAAGACACTTTATTATTTATATTTCCTTGAAAATTGAATATGGCATCTGGTACATTTTAAAAAACATATTTTTACTGATTTCAGAGAGGAAGGAAGAGTGATAGAAATATCACTGATGAGAGAGACACATTGGTTGCCTTCTGCATGCAACCAGACCAACCAGGGTCGTGAATCAAGCCTGCAACCTAGGTATGTGCTCTTCACCAGAATCAAACCTGGGAACCTTCAGTCTGCAGGCCAACACCCTATCTACTGAGCCAAACCAGGAAGAGCTTTTGTACATTTTTTGTAGTAATATTATGAGATTTAAAAAAAAAAAAAATTGCAATCATGTTGTCACAGTTAGGGAAAATAGTTTTTGTTTCTTTACCAGAAATGTTTGATTTCTACCTCAAGTATTGTGCGGCCATACAAATCTGGCACTACCTTTAATGTCATCCTTCACAGGTGTAAGGGCTCAGATCTCCACAAGTCTTCCCTCAATGCAGATGCCAGCCTCAAGTCTGAGGAGCCTCCCACACTTCTGCTGATCAGTTGTAAATCCAGGATTTCCCAGGACCACCTCGGTTTCAATAATTCACTCTAATATTTCACATAATTCAGGAAAATGCTATTCTTACGATTATAGTTTTATTATAAAGTAGACAACTCAAGAAAAGCCAAATGAGGAGGAGTCACAAAAGAAAAGGTAGGTCTGGGAGAGTTCCAGAGAGCTTCCATGCCCTCTCCCAGAGGAGTCAGATGCACCACAATTCCTGGGTTCACCCATCACAAAGCTCCACTAAGTCTCTATGTCCAGAATGTTTATTGGGTTTCATTGTATAAGCATGAATGATTAAATAATTGGTCACATGATGAAATTCAATCTAGTTTCCCTCCTCTCCCTGGAGGCCCAGCTAGTGTAGAGTTCTAACCCTCTAATAATGTGGCTGGCCATTCTGGTGACCAGTCCCCATCCTGAAGGTTTGTAGGGGCCCATAAATAATTGATTTATTACTATAAAAAAAGATATTAATCACAAAGGGAATTCCATGTATTTTTTTTAATATATTTTATTGATATTTTACAGAGAGGAAGGGAGAGGGACAGAGAGCTAGAAACGTCGGCACACCCCCCACTGGAGATGTGCCCGCAACCAAGGTACATGCCCTTGACCGGAATCGAACTCGGGACCCTTCAGTCCGCAGACTGACGCTCTATCCACTGAGCCAAACCGGTCTCGGCGAATTCCATGTATTTTTAAGCTCTATGGCAGGAGCCAGGAAAAGAGCCAGATATATGCATATATTTTTTTACTATATTATAATAAAAAGAAAAATCTATATCATAATATGTTAACTGTTATGGCTGGCAGGACCCTGTCAGGGCAGGACTCCAGCCCAAGGGAGGAATGATGTAGCATCATGCGCTTTATGTTAGTCATGGGCTGGCTCTGTTTGCAGTCCTTGGCCCCCGGGTATGTCCTGTTCCAAGTTATCGCAAGGCAGCACAAAGAGAACAGACCAGGTCAGACAGAAACCGCTTAAACTGAAAATAAGCCCCCCGCCCCAGGTATTGTGCAAACTTTTAATGATGTTACTGTACTAGTGGAATTTCTCATAGCTCATAGTGTGATAGGTTATCATGACCCTACGACAGACGAAGAACTCAGCCTAGTCTGCTATACCTCCCCCCAACGTTGCAAAACAACCGCCAGCTAGCCTAAGCCAAGGTCTCAAAACAAACTCCTCAAAAGATAAAAGCAGGCTTTCCTGTGTGCTCGGGGCTCTCTCTTTCTTTTTCTTACTGCTGCGACAGTAGGGGGAGAGCCCGGATTCGAATTCATTAATAAAGGCATAAATTTTGATCTGGCTTCTTGGTGGTCTTCTCTGGGGGGTCTCTCCATAACATTAACATACCAAGCACTTCAGACAAATAAATAAATAATAGGTAAAGCCATTCCTAAAATATATTAACATGTATCACATAAATATGGTGTTTAATTCTAAATAGTCTAGGTGAAAATTCATAATCTAATGAATTTATAATGTGCACAATGCTTAAACATTTAAAAATTAGTTCTCACCTGCTACATCATTCTATTATGCCCAACCTGAATATTATAACGTTGGTTTTGTAGGTAAATTAAGATTTCGTGACTTGCCTAACATCAGAAATCCCTGTAGCAAATCTAGAATTAAACTGACTCCAAATTAAGTGATCTCCAGCTGACATTATATTTTTCACCTTAATGCCTGTGACTTTTATCAGATAAAATAGAAATGCATCTTTTGTTTATAATTTTGTTTCTTTGCTGACTCAACAACAACAGGGACACAATCATCTTTGCATTTAAATCCCTTCACAGTCCTTTTGGTCACAGAATACTATTCTTCCATTGATCATATAGAAGGATTTGGCTAATTTGGTCAGCAAGCACATGGTAGTTTGTTTACCATGTTAGAGGCTGGCTGAAGAAGTGGTTACCTGTAAAGCAGTGGTTGCACCCTTTCTCTTATGGAAGGCCTCTGCTGGACTTGATTTAATGCAAGCACAGAGCTGCATAATGAGTATTGCATTTTCCATTTCTACAGTGAACTAAAATAACCTATTATAGGTGTTGGAATGTAATAATCCATACATTATTATGTTTTATTGATAGGGTTTTACATTCTGAAATCCACTCAGGCATATCCAACCCCAAATACCTTTAACAAAATTAAATTCTGTGCATGAAAGTTATTATATACATCTTCACGCATTTTACCTAACTGCACATTTAATTTCATGACTGTAATGGAACTGTAGACATTAACTCTATTTCCATATATTGGAATTGAAGAAAACGAATTCTCTTTTTAATACGATGAAGGATGAATTGTTACACTGTGGCACTTAATTGAAACTTAATAGTTAAAACAGTTCCTTTTTCCAGATACTTTTAAAAAATAGATGTGACAGATCAATTAAAATCAGAACGATATAATTCATCAAAGTGCATTTAGGCCAGCAGATATTCTATTCAGGGCAAACAAAAAAAAAAAGTATTTCTTTTATATTTTTAGCTAGTAATCAATTTTTATGTCTGGAATTTAAATAAGCATCTGATTTTTCCTCCAATATATGTAAAGGGTATTTTGACAGAGAGAAGCATAGCAAAGTAAGAAATATTGTAATAATTAACGAAATTATTCCTGGCATGCCGTGAACAATTACAGGATTAATAACCACCCAACCAAACAGTGTTATGTTGGAATAAATTAACCGACAAGTTTCTCAGCTAGGAAATGAAGCTCAGATACATCATCAATAAAAATGACTGTGACAAGCATACTTGTGAGAACTCCACTGTTTTACATTACAAAATATGGCCCTAGTAACTGTGCTTAATGATTGGAAGGAGGTATTTAAAAATTCATTTAGAATATTTTGCCCTTTTTAATTGCCTGCTGCAAGACATAATATTTAATGGTCATTAATGTACCATACAATCTACATTTAATTAAATACCTGTGACTTTTGAAAGCCACTGGAAAACAGTCTTTTCTCAATGAAGGAAAAAGCAAAAGTTAGGGGAAGAGAAAAAAAAAAAAGAATGTGCTGTGCCATATGTATCCATATTAAGAATGATATTGGATGAAAAATAGAGACAGCTTTAAAAATGAATGATGCCCTATGCCATACTGGGAGATTACATGCATCTCATGTGAGATTATATAACCTACCACTTGAATACATTTATTAAAAGGTTTGACTTAAAAGTAATAACTAAAAGATCAGGTAAAGGTTCAATGTTTACCTTTTTATTGCATACAGTGTTTGTAGATAGCTGTTCACTTTAAACCAGGCGAAGAGGGCAGAAAAAGAAAGACCAAGATTAAAGGAAAGAAAGTTTGAGATATTGCAAATGTCATGCATGTGAATGTCTTAAAATATTATCAGACTAATTGGATTTATGAGGCTATAACAAGTAAAAGCATATTCAACTACAAACAGAAGGAATCCATTTGTAAACTAATTTGAACTCTCCCTATATCTTTACTTTGCAGTCATCTTTAAATGGGATAGCTGAATCATCAACTTCCTATATAATAAGAAAAGTATAACAGAATCTATCTTTAACTCAGTTTCCTCATTTATAATATAAAGGTAATTGCCTCAAGGAAGACTACTATGAAAAATAATTAAGTATATAAAAATATAAATCTGTCGAAAACTTAAAAATGTATTCACCTTGTTATAAAGAATTATATAGTAACTATAACAATAGTACCAATTCCAGGAGCTTGTCTCTGTGGGTGCCTGCTTTCATTCTTATTTAACACTGCGATTTCCCCAAAGTTATAGCTTCAAGTACAACCTATACAACTTTCTCTTTTTCTTTCCCCCTCTCTCTCCCTCCTTCTTATTTTGCCCCTTTCTCTCTCTCTCTCTCTCTCTCTCTCTCTCTCTCTCTCTCTCTCTTTCTCTCTCTCTCTCTCTTTAAATATTTATTGACTGTTTTTGCAGAGAGGAAGAGAGATAGAGTTAGAAACATCAATAAGCTGCCTCCTGCACACCCCCTAATGGGGATGTACCTGCAACCAATGTACATGCCCTTGACCAGAATTGAACCTGGGACCCTTGAGTCCGCAGGCTGATGCTCTATCCACTGAGCCAAACTGATTTCGGTCCCCCTTTCTCTCTTAAATACATCCCCATAAATCCTTCTAATTCAATCTGTTCAAAACTAAAAGTAGTATATTTGTTCCTCAAATCCCTTCTTTTATGTTCCCTCCCAATTCACTAGAATGCTATCTTCTCATGCTTATCCTTTATATACAACTAGAGGCCTGGTGCACAAAATTTATACACTCAGTAGGGGGGTGGTCCCTCAGCCTGGCCTGTGCCCTCTTGCAGGGAGCAGTCTGGGAGCCCTCGGGGGATGTCCAACTGACTAACTCATCAGTTGGACATCCTTAGCACTGCCTCAGGGGCAATAGAGGCTCCCTCTATCACCACTGCACTCACTAGCTATGAGCCTGGCTTCTGGCTGAGTGGTGCTACCCCTGTGGGAGCACACTGACCACCAAGGGACAGCTCCTGCATTGAGCATCTGCCCCCTGATGGTCAGTATGCATCATAGCAACCAGTTATTCTGCTGTTTGGTCGATTTGCATGTTAGCTTTTTGTTATATAGTATTAGTGCCCCAAATTTTCTCCTTTCTCCTATCTTCTATCTGAATATTATCTACTTTTCTCTGCCTGGTTTTCTCCGTATTTTTAAAGGGTTTCAATGTCTGCACACTTACCTCATTCCAACCAATGCTAACTTTATTACCAACATATCCTTCTATATATTTTGCTTAAAACTTCACTAGTCCAAATGTTCTCAATATAAAATGTAAAATTTCAACAGGAGATACAAGTATCTCATGAACTGGGTTTTGCAAACCACTTCATCATTGGGTCTCCCCACTTTCTCTCTTGCCCACAGGTCCAAGTCATGCTGACCTATAAGAAGCTTCCTGAATGTGCCAAGCCTACTTATAGGTATTTGTCTCTGCACATACTGCTTTATCCATTCAGAAAAACTTATTTTTCTCTCCTCCTTCTCTATGACTCTAACTCTTACTGAATCTAAAATCTAAGTTCAGAAGTCACTTTTTCTAGAAAAGATGCAAGGTGACCCAATTTCCACCCCAATATGAGCTAAATGCCTTATCTTTTGACATAAGGTTATCTCTACTAAAGTCATTTTCAAAAGCTTATCACAATTGCTAATCCTTTCTGAGGCTCCTCCAACCAGACAGTGTATTGTCATTTAAGGCAACTTCCCCATATTCTGAAATACAGATGTGCATTACAGGAAGTTACTAGAGAGTGTTTTGTGTTCTCAGAATAAAAATATTATGGGGGAGCCCAGCTGGCTTGGCTCAGCTGTTGATTGTTGACCTATGAACCAGGATGTCATGGTTCAATTCCTAGTCAGGGCACATGCCCGGGTCCCTGGTTAGAGGTGTTCAAGAGGCAGTCAATAAATGATTCTCTCTTACTAGTGATGTTTGTATCTCTCTATCCCTTTCCCTTCCTCTCTGAAATCAATAAAAACATATTTTTTGAAAATTTGAAGGAGTGAAGGAAGTAGGGCTGGACAGAGGCAGAAGTTGAACTGGGAATGAATACAATTGCAACAAAAGCCCCAGCCAATATTGTGGGGTGTTCTAAACTTGGGCTCGCCCCTCAGAATTGTCCCAAATTAAAGCTAGATAAATAGTCATCAGATAAAAGAGTCATTTGGAGTGGGTTTACTTGGGAAATAAGCCTGATAATGGGTGAGGTATCTTTCTATTGTTAGGGACAAGGTTGGAAGAAATACTCCATTAAGAGTGCCAACCACCAACATCCTCAGCAGCTGGGGTGATGGCATATGGGCAGAACACCATGAAATTCACTACAGCTCCTTAAACACAAAAACTTTTTCTTATTCACTTTTATGTGCCCTGGGCTTGCACAGACCCTGAATTATAGAAGGCATTAAAAATAAATGTTTATTGAATGAATGCATAGTATGATTTTTAGTCAAATTCATCTTTCTGAAAACAGTCTGTGCTGCAGATACCTTATGTTCAATCTGAAAATAAAGACCAAAGAAATACAAAGTGCAGAATGAATAGTTTTTAATCTAACTGGAGTCCCTCGGCTTCTTAGAAGAGTCATAATGATCCTCTGTCTTTAATCTCCTCAGAAGAATGAAAAGTTAAAAACACAACAGCCAGGACTGAAAGATGGAAGAAAAGACTTTGTATTAAAAGGACATTTATACAGCTTTTCGTTTGAAGGAAATGACAGGCTGCAGCATTCCCAGTGTGAGCTGAATCCCAACTCTCTGCTCTTATTTACATTTGGTAAAGCAAAGCTATTAGGGGTCCAGGTGTGGACTTCAGCTGGTTACATTAGAAGCTTGCATAGCCGAAACCGGTTTGGCTCAATGGATAGAGCGTCAGCCTGTGAACTGAAAGGTCCCAGGTTCAATTCTGGTCAAGGGCATTTACCTTGGTTGCGGACACATCCTCAGTAGGGGGTGTGCAAGAGGCAGCTGATCGATGATTCTCTCTCATCGGCGTTTCTAACTCTCTATCCCTCTCTGTAAAAAATCAATAATATATATACATATATGTATATATATATTTTTTTAAAAAAAGAAGCTTGCATATAGGAAATGGGATACACCAAATATGAAAGGCTGTTGCTCAGCACCATACATTTTTCATGCTTACATTTTACCTGGGAAATAAGGAAAAAGAGGAAAAATGACACAAATTTGTTCAAGATTACTAAGATGCAGCAAAGACACATGGTAAGAAAGACAGGGGGTGGCAAAGTGGCAGGGAGAAGCTGCTGTGAAGAGTAGAGGAAGATAAATAGCTACTCAATACACTAAGGGCCCATTGCACAAAATTTGTGTATGGGTACAGTCCCTAGGCTGATGGGTGATCAGGGCCGATCAGGTTCCCTGCCTCTCCATCTTCCCACCTCCTCCTTCCCTCACTGCCCACATGTTGCCACCTCATGGTTTCCCCATCTCCCCGCCTCCTTCTTCCCTCACTCCCTCAGTGCCCACCATCGCTGGTCACCTGCCATGTTCCACACCACCCCTTGGTGGTCAGCGCATGTCATAGCAAGTGATCATGCTTGTTCTCCTGGTCAAACTCCCGAGGGGACACTTTACATAATAGCTATATATATATATATATATATATATATATATATATATATATATATATTAGTATCTAAAAGAAGTAAAAAAAAATCACCAAAAGATAATAGGTGGTGGGGTAGAGAGGAAATATATGTCAGGTATTGAAGTCATTGCGTCTGGCGAGTCTTCCATGCTATCACTCACTCACTGAGAGTTGTGAAATCATGAACCCTGTCTCATAAAGGGCATTAAATAAAGACAAACATGTGGAATGGTCAGGGAAGAGCCAAACCTCTAAAAGTCTTAATGCTCTGGTTTATGTAAAAAAATTGCACACGAGTATAGTCAATTTTGTAGACTCATTTTAAAGTGTGAATTTGTTTCAACATTACTGGTATATTAGGTAACCGTTTGAGGATCATCAGACTTCATCTGGAGAAACACAAGTGAATTCTGCAAACTGCACCCTGCTGAACCGATCTACTTGAAATACACAAAATGCACACAAGCACACACTTGAAACTTCTTACCAGCCAGCTCACTTCGCCACATGTGCTATGAGCCAAACACATAACCATCTGGTACTGCAACTTTCCACTCAATTCAGATAACCTTCCTTCCATTACTTACCAATAACACAAGCTGCCACCCTCCACAGGGCCGCTTTTAAAAACAAGCTTCATTGAAATATTAATGTTTATTGCATGCAATATTATTATATTTAAGATAATTTTCTTGAGGTGTTAATGTTTATTGCATATAACATTATTATATTTAAAGCAATTTTTCTTGAAATAAAAAAAAGAGGAAAAAAATTAAGAACAAAACGTCAAGCCTTTTTCAGGATAAAGTCCTCTTCTATTGTAGTAGTAATCTATGTCTTAGCCACTTAACATATGTCAAACTGTACTGCCCATGTTCACTAGGTTCCTAATTTTTTTATGGAATCACAAATGAAGATTTGAGTTCTGTGTTCCTTACTTGACTTTCTTATAAGCCCCTTGGTTTTTCTTGTGTGGTTTATGTAATTCAGTGACCTATAGGAATACCTACTTCACATTATAGCAGAACAAAATACATTTGTTTAAAAATGCTGATTCTCATAATTTCTTCCAAGAATCTGATTCAAGAGGTTTGGAATGTGACCAAGGTAGTGGACTATTTTTTCTCTCTCTTTTTCCTACCAGTTTTCAAATGTTCTTCTAATTTTGGATGAGCACTCTTTTATTCAAATTTAAGAGAAATTAAGATATAAATATTTTGCCAATGATGGGTGCTCTTACTTGAAACAGGAATTTGCAATGACCCAAAAGTGAATCCAGAACAACACAAGAAAGACTGAGAAGCTATTCTTAGCACAGTAGAATCCATGGCATTAAGAACAGAGTTTAAGCCAGGGGTGGGCAAACTTTTTGACTCGAGGGCTACAATGGGTTCTTAAACTGGACCGGAGGGCTGGAACAAAAGCAACCTGACCATGCTGGCACTCTTATCTTGGGCTGCTGGTGAAGGAGTGGAGGGGAGAGCAAGAGAACCCTCCGCTTTTTCGGCTCTGAGAGCCAGAGATAGAGCAGCTGAACGGGCCGGATCCGGCCCGCGGGCTGTAGTTTGCCCATGGCTGGTTTAAGCAGTGACAGAAGTCCAGCAGATATGGTGCCAGAGGTTGAACCCAATCATACCATCACCACAGCATGGCACTGCTGCCCAGTTATCATTGGGTTTGCCTGTTTTCTAAGCCTGATTTCTGGCCTCTATGCAAAGGGGCTCTGCAGAATTTGGTTTGAGAATTATTGTTCTTAAGTGAGTCACAGAACTATTATTTTGAAGTAGTTAAATATCATACTGTTTACATTTACCAGTCATTTTCCCCTCCTTTTTCTGAGATCTGTGTTACTAATTATTAAAACATTTGTTTTTAATATTACCCTTACCACATCTAGGCAGAGGTAATTATTCTGGACCTATTCATGCATTTTGGAGCTAGGAGAGTTGGGATGCAGACAATGCTTTCTTCCCCCACTTTCCTAAGCTCTTATCATTTATTCCAGACCAGAATATTAAAATTACCAGTTTCCTAAACCATCATACTTTGTACTAACATAAAAAGGTCCTAATACCTACAAAAACTGCAAATGAAACAAACAAACAAACAAAAAATCAACAAAAAAAGACAACAACAAAAAACTTCTGGTAAGCTGTTATTCATCAAAATTAGTTACATTCCCTGGAAATCATACATTTGGAGGAATAATAAAAATTTATTTCAGAGTTAATCATAAGTTTCATAAATTTTCCTTACTACATAACTCTCCCCCAAATTAAGGTGTAGATAAAAGTAGGTTTATAGTTGTTTGTGTGGAAAATATATAACACACAGAATAAGTAGTAATACAAGAATTAACTGTGTTTTGCATACTCACAACTGTAAACCTACTGTTGCCCACCACTGTATTTCCATTTTTTCTAGCTGCTTTGGAAGACAGAAATCATATAGAGTAAAGGTGGTTATGTTTTACGAGTTGTTTGAATTCAAGAAATTGACTTCATTGCCTGTAAAAAACATTTAGTGCCTATCTGTATCTCTAATGATTCAGTAAGTAGCGCAGTTAAACACTTGACAATTGTTATACTTCATACATATAAGTGATGTGTTCTTACAGAACTGCATATTATTTCATTATCCATATAATCCTATATAATAAAGATGTAATAGGCAAATTGACCATCATGCCCTTGCACAAGATGACCAACCCCATCTGGTCAAAGATGGCCACCAAAAGATGGCTGGCAGGGGAGGGTAGTTGGGGATGGCGTGGCTGGCAGAGAAGGGAGGGCAGTTGGGGGAGACCAGGCCTGTAGGGAGGACAGTTGTGGGGGGTTGTCCAGGCATATAGGGGAGGGCAGTTAAGAGCAACCAGGTGAGCAGGGAAGGGCATTTAGGGGTTATCAGGCTGGCAGAGGAGAGCAGTTGGGGATGAAAAGGCCAGCAGGGGAGCAGTTAGGCATCAATCAGGCTTGCATGGGAGCAGTTAGGGGTTGATCAGACTGGCAGGCAGAAGCAGTTAGGGGCAATCAGGCAGCCAGGCAGGCGAGCAGTTGGGAGCCAGCAGTCCTGGATTGGGAGAGGGATGTCCAACTGCCCGTTTAGGCCCAATCCCTGGGATCTGGCCTTAATGAACAGTTGGAATCCCCCAAGGAGTCCCAGATTGGAGAGGGTGCAGGCTGGGCTCTTGGACACCCACCCAGTGCATAAATTTCATGTACCAGTCCTCTAGTGGTTTATACTACTAACCAATGATCTGTGTGATTAGAGTTCAGTTTCCTTCCCTATAAAATGAAGGGGTTGTGATTAATGATTCCCCTGGTCCATTCGAGTCCTAACATTGCATTGTTTATATAAATACTAACAGAAGCTTACTGTATGCATTCTTTTTATTATTCAAAATGGCTCATAAACCTATTAATTGTTCATAGGGTAAACAATCTCCTAATTACTTTTAAAAAAATATAAATCTTTATTTTCCACTTTCAAGTTGATTTAATTTAGAGTTCATAGATTTTTGTTATAATCCTCTACATTATAATTATTAATTTTACTGCCACTAAATATCCTAAGGTGCCAAAACCGGTTTGACAGTGGATAAAGCATCAGCCTGTGGACTTAAGGGTCCCAGGTTCGATTCCGGTCAAGGGCATGTACCTTTGTTGCAGGCACATCCCCAGTAGGGGCTGTGCAAGAGGCAGCTGATTGAGATTCTCTCTCATTCATGTTTCTGACTCTCTATCCCTCTCTCTTCCTCTCTGTAAAAAAAAACAATAAAACATATTTTTAAAATATTCTAATGCAATCCCTTCTCAAAGAGCAAGTTACACAGCATATTTATGTATTTATTTATTTATTTTTCATTCTATAAATCCTCACCCAAGGATATGTTTTTATTGATTTTTTGATACAGAGAATGCCCCATTATTTCACAACAAGAGTTTAGGAATCTGGAAAAGGAGCTGTATAAATTTATTTTTTTAAATATATTTTATTGATATTTTACAGAGAGGAAGGGAGAGAAATAGAGAGCTAGAAATGTCAATGAGAGAGAAACGTCGACCAGCTGCTTCTTGCACACCTCCTACTGATGCTGTGCCCACAACCAAGGTACATGCCCTTGACTGGAATCGAACCCGGGACCTTTCAGTCTGCAGACCGACACTACCACTGAGCCAAACCGGTTTCGGCAGAGCTGTATAAATTTATAAGGCATTGGGCAGCCATATGAATACCTACTCTCTAGTGGAGTGGTTCCCAAATGTCCTGACCCACTGCTTTTTATTTACACATTTTGCCCTTTAGCAAAGCAAACACACATCAACAGTATGGTTTCATAAGCAGTAAAGGATTATCAGGTTAGGGGAATTGCTTTCAGTCAGCAGAAAGTAATAATATGCAGATTTTCAGCCCTGTATATTGGTAGTCAGACATCCCCTGAGGGGTCCTGTATTAGAGAAGGTACAGGCCAGGCTGAGGGACTCTCCCCACCCCTGTGCATGAATTTTATGCACCAGGCCTCAATCCTATATAATAAAAAGGTAATATGCTAAGTGTCTGATCACCTGGTAGTGCATTCAACCAATTAAAGCACAATCTGCTGCTGAAACTGGTTTGACTCAGTGAATAGAAGGTCGGCCTGCAGACTGAAGGGTTCCAGGTTCGATTCTGGTCAAGGGCATGTACCTTGGTTGTGGGCACATCCCTAATGGTGTGCAAGAGACAGCTGATTGATGTTTACCTCTCATCAATGTTTCTAACTGTTTATTCCTCTCTGTTCCTTTCTGTAAAAAAATCAGTAACATATATATATTTTCTAAAAGCATAATATGATAACGATATGCTAAGGCCATTCAAATGCTCACTATGACTTGCATGGACCACCAGGGAGCAGATGCTCAACACATGAGCTGCCCCCTGGTGGTCAGTGCGCTCCCACAGGGGAAGCATAGCTCAGCCAGAGGCTCAGCTTGCCAAAACCGGTTTGGCTCAGTGGATAGAGTGTCAGCTTGTGGACTGAAAGGTCCCAGGCTCCATTCTGGTCAAGGGCATGTACCTTGGTTGCAGGCACATCCCCAGTAGGGGGTGTGTAAGAGGCAGCTGATGGATGATTCTCTCTCATCGATGTTTCTAACTCTCTATCCCTCTCTCTTCCTCTCTGTAAAAAAATCAATTAAAATATATAAATATATAAAAGAAGCTCAGCTCACTGATGGTGAGCACAGCTGCGGTGGCAGAAACATCTCCCACTTCTGAGGCAGCGCTAAAGATTTCCAAGTGATGAGCCATGGGGAGCGAGCCTAAGCCGTCAGTCAGACATCCCCCAAGGTCTCCCAGACTGTGAGAGGGCACAGGCCAGGCTGATAGACCCCCCTGAGTGCATGAATTTCATGCATAGTGCCTCTAGTTACTAAATAAATCTTTTTCTTGCCCCAGAAATTCTCTGTGTTCTGCCTAATGCAGAGCCTTCCTCCCTGCTGACTTCTGCCAACATCAAAATGTTTACTGCATCTATAGTTTCTTTCCTATTTCCCAGAACATTATATAGTTGTAATCCTAGAGGAAGAGGCCTTTTCAGATTAATAGAGTCTAGATCACTATCTGGGCTTCCTCACTTCACGTTAAGCATGTTCTTTGCTGTTTAAGGGTTGGTAATATGCCCATCTGCCATAGACAGTGGGCATTTGTCCTGTGGTTTAGAGGAAGCACATCTTTTCAATATTATTCAGGAGTGAAAGCCACTTAAACATTATCTGGGGTACTACACTTATACTATTTACTATAGATTAAAACCCTTACACTAAGTTAACTTGTGTGTTAAATTGTAGACTTTTGTCCAGAAAAGAAGCACATAATTTCTGACCTGTAAAACGTATATCTCAAAGATTATGGTCTATTACACTGTCAGACTATCACCTGTTTTGTATCTAAGCCATAAATAGTCATTTTTTTAAATTAAATTGCACACACACAGGCACACACATCTTGCTTCTCAAAAGCTCTTTGATCTGGCTGTAATACCTTACTAATTCTCTCACTAATTATCTGAATAAATTTATGACACATGTTTATTTTATATTTGAGAGCCATCATATTGCCTTTTAAAAAATAGACTTTAACAATTTATTCACTGCAAATGTCTTTAACATATAACATGCTTTTGTCATGGCTATGTAAGCCAAATGGAACCAACAAATAAAAAGTTAATCCCAGCCATAGAAAATCTCACAATCTAATCAAACATCTCACAGAGAGCAAAGATAAAAGCTCTGACAGAGGATTTATCAAGAAACACTGATGGAATCTTACTATGACTGGATGGTTTTTGTAAAGCAGAAAAAAAAAGAAAGAAAAAAAGAGAGAAATATTTCAAAATGATGTGGAATTTTGGGCTTAACATTAAGCAGTATAATTATTCCAGCATATAGGCTAGAGTGGGAGAGTTTATTTCTTAGCACATAATACAAAATTACCCTTGAGGAATCTTTTATACTCATTTATAAAGTACAGTAGACATTTTGTGTATATAATCCTGCATGATACTATATATGTATGAATGTTTAATGTAAATAGTAAAATAGGGTAAGTAATCTCAAAGAAAAACTCTTTTCAGAAATCTAATCATTCAAATATTTTGTTACTGAGAA
Organism: Vespertilio murinus; assembly: GCA_963924515.1. NCBI lineage: Eukaryota > Metazoa > Chordata > Mammalia > Chiroptera > Vespertilionidae > Vespertilio > Vespertilio murinus. Next base: position 74,194,236 of record OZ004707.1, read on the forward strand.
AATTTAGTAAAGTTATGAATTTTTCTGTTCTTTGCTGTAATTTTTTTCTATAGACTATTATCTATGTTATATATACTTTTAACTCTTCTTTAGGCATTGTTTATCTATGAATAGTACTGCAAATAAATGCCATCACAATTACATAGCCAGCTGAACAATATATTTCACTTCTTCATTAATTTTCAGAAATATATTAAAATTACTCATGGATTTTCTCCATTGGTTTTGGCCAATAAATGTTTACTATTTTAGATTTCCTAAATCATACACTCACCCTACCAATCCAAAGGGAAAGACTCATAAGTGTAGAGGTCTCCTATGCTATTATATTAGTTCATGTTGTGCCTGTGTCCTCAACTATGGGAGGGAGGATGTTTGCTCATCTCTAAGCATGATTATTTGAATTTAAGTAAGTTAAATGTTTTTATGTACCATGGCACTCCCCTGTTACAGGGAGACTACTGAAATGTATGTAAGCAAAGGTTTAATAGTAAGTGTCTTGAAGCACATTTGTGCAACTAAAAAATCGTGGATTTCTTGTGATGCTTTTTCTCCTCCCCCCTCCAGCTTTATCCTACCTTATAATCCTACCTTATAAAAGAGTAATATGCAAATTAACCACCACTCAGCCCAAGCCATACCCATCAGCCACGCCCACCAGCCAATCAGAGTGAGTATGTAAATCAACCCCAACCAAGATGGCTGAAGCCACAGAGAGCAGTTGAGAGAGGCTTGGATTTTCCTGGCAATGGAAGCCAAGCTTTCCACACACCCTGGCCAGCGTAGGCCTCCACTCAAGGATGCAAAGTTTCAATTATAGAAGGCACATAAGTCCCAATAGAAATGGCTGCAGCCACGGAGCCAGCAGAAGGCTTGGCTCTGGTCCAGGCTACAAAGTTTCAATTGTAGAAGATAAATAAACTCCAAATATCAGGGCCTCTGCTTGGGTCGCCAGGGGGTGTGGCCAGCCTATAAACCACCACAGGCCCCTTTCCCAGGTCACACCACACCTCAAGGGAATCTCCACCCTTATACAGGACAAACCAGATAGCCCCCACCTATGCACCTGTCCTGTATACTATCTAATAAGAGAGTAATATGCAGATTGACCATCACTCAATCACACAAGATGGCAGCTTTGACCCATGTGGTCAACGATCCTACCCCTATGTGGACACAAGATGGCCACCACAAGATGACCAGCAAGGAAGGGCAGTTGGGAGGCACCAGGCCTTCAAAGGAGGGAAGTGCAGAGGACCAGGTCTGTCTGCAAGGAAGGTCAATTAGAGGAGATCAACCCTGTAGGGGGAGGGAGTTAGAGGTGACCAGGCAGGCAGAGGAAGGAAGTTGGGGGCAAACAGGGTGGCAGGGGAGCAGTTAAACATCAATCAGGCTGGTATGGGAGTGGCTAAGGGGTGATCAGGCTGGCAGGCAGGCAAGCAATTGGGAGCCAGCAGTCCTGGATTGTGAGAGGGATGCCCAGTGGGATCAGGTCTAAATGGACAGTTTAACATCTCTCGAGGTGTCCCAGATTGGAGATGGTGCAGGCTCGGCTGAGGGACACCCTCTCAACCAGTGCATGAATTTTGTGCACCAGGCCTCTAGTCATAATAATAAAAGGTCAAGAGGCATCACGACTGAAAAGACCAAACAACTGGTCACCATATGGTGAATGGAGCACCTCTCCGGGTTCCTCCCTCCACCCCCCAACTCCCACCTGGGGTGCTTGCAGCTTTGGTGGAGCATTGTGGGGTGCCGGCAGTGTCTATGGAGCATGGAGCATTCCGGGCAGCGTCTGCTGAGCATGTGAGGCATTGTAGAGTGGCAGACATGGCCCTGATGACAGGCTAGGCCTAGGGAACCCTACACGTGCATGATTTAATTGTGAGCTGGGCCTCTGGTTGAAATATAATTGATATTTAACATAGTGCAAAATTAAGGTGGATAACGTGTTGATTCGATATACTTTTATATTGCAAAATGATTAAGTGCCAGAATAGAGGTAATACTTCCATCACCTCCCATAATTTCCATTTTATTTTTGTGATTAGAACATGGAAGATCTACTCTCTTAGCAACTTTAGGATATTTAATGCCATTTTGTTAAGTATGATTACTATGCATTCATTATATCTAGAATTTACTCACCTTAAGTTGGAAATCTATAAGCCTTTACCAACATCTCCCCATTTGCCCCACCTATGTAGCCCTGGAAACACCATTCTACTCTCTGTTTCTGTGAGTTCAGCTTTTTAGATTCCACATATAAATGATATCAGACATTATTTGTCTTTTTATGTCTCACTTATTTCATTCAGCATTATAATAATGTCCTCAAGGTTTATTCATAATCTGTGGTATCATTAAAAGGCAGTGTTTCTTACTTTTTCTCAACAAAATAATATATTATTATAAACATAATCTTTGTTCAGTCATACAGAGATAAGTAAATGGACACTTAGTTTGTTTTCACATCTTGGCTGTTATGAATAATGCTGGAATGAACATGGATGGATGAATGGATGGATGGGCGTTCAAGTATCTCTTGGAGATCTTGGTTTCATTTTCTTTGAAACAGGGGAAGTGCAGGAGGCAGCCTATCATTGCTTTCCTCTCATCAATGATTCTATTTCTCTTCCCTTTTCATTTCCTCTTTCTGCAGCCAATAAAAACATATTTTTAAATGTATTAAGAGTTATTAATAAATTGATCAATGCCTCTAATTTGGATCTTAATTAGTAGAGTAAAATCTACCCAACACAATATATTGTGAAACAGTCCCTGCCGCTTAAAATCATTTGTATGTGATTATTTAGAAACAAAAAGTACACTAACAAAGGTTATAATTGTAAGAAAGATGTAAATGTAAGAACTTAAATTATAGAGAGACAAAAAAACAAATAAAAAATATCTATGTGATCATGGGTTAGAAAAATATTTTTTGATGTGGCTCCAAAAACATACTCTATTAAGAAAAAGAGAAAAACATTGAGAAATTAGACATAATCAATATTAAAACATTTTATTTTTTGAAAGACACTATTATTAAAATGAAAGACAAAACACAGACTAAAAAAAAAAGAAATAATTTTTACACACATATTTAATAAAAGTATCTGGAATATATAAAGAATTCTTATAACTCATTAATAAGACTAAAAACTAATTAAAAAAAGAGGGCTAAAGACTTAAATAAATATTTCACCTACATGGTAATGAGTACATAATATAATAAATCAGTAGTCATTACAACAAATGTTATTATACTACATTATATTATATTGTATAGTTAAAATTATGGGTTTTTTTAAAATATATTTTTTATTGATTTTTTACAGAGAGGAAGAGAGAGGGAGAGAGAGTTAGAAACATTGATGAGAGAGAAACATCAATCAGCTGCCACTTGCACATCGCCCATTGGGGATGTGCCTGCAACCAAGGTACATGCCCTTGATTGGAATCGAACCTGGGACCTTTCAGTCTCTAGGCCAACGCTCTATCCACTGAGCCAAACCGGTCTAGGCTAAAATTATCTTTTTTAAGCACTATGCTTCTATTGAGACACTTTCTACTGGCTTTTTTTTCCTCCATCAAAATCTTCTTTTGTTGTCTCTAATTCAGTATTTAATCTTTTTATTAATTTCTTAATTGCAGATACTGTATTTTTCAGATCTAAAATTTTCATTAAATGTTTTGTCACAAATGCCATTTCTTTATTAAAATTTTCCATCTTGTCGATATTTGGAAACATTTATCACAGTTACTTCAATGTCCTTTTTTTGATAAGTGTAATAAATTGATTATCAATGGGTCTGTTTTTTGGGTTTGATTTGTTTGTTTATTTGTTGTCTTTATTTGCTATTTAATTTTCTTCTTGGAAACAACTAGAGCCCAGGATTATCACTTCGATTTAATCGTGAATTGAACAAATTTGAAGTATATGGCCTAATTGTTTGCTTGATCCTATTTCTAGGATATAACCCCTCAGGGATCTCATTAAATGTCTGGGATATTTAGCAGGATTCCTTTTTAGGGGCGGATTCTTGAGTTCCATTTTTTTTTTTTTTTTGTCTCTTCAACACTATTAGATTGTCAAATCTTTACTTATTTTCTCAACCTCTCAGCCAATGGTTTGTTTGTTTGTTCTTATTTTTTATAATCTGCCAGAATTTATCAAACTACGAATACTTTGAAAAAAAATTGCCCAAAGTTAACTCATTGTTTCTTTTTCCCCCCAATAATCTTAGTCACTGAAATCCTATGTTGATCACTCTGTACTCTATATTTGTCTCCCTGATCCCATAAAATTGTCAAATGCTAAGCCATGAGTTTCTTTCTGGTATTTTAGCCTGTGATGTTTGTGAATGGATTATAGGCTAAGTGGTAAAGCATCTGGGTCCTTTCAAGAGGTTCTTATTTTTTTCTATAGCGGGTCCTCCTTAAAGTTTTAGCCTCTATAAGCATTTTCCATTGCAGTTGATTTTTAAAAATTGTATCTAGGGTTTTTGTTATTTTATCCTAGTTTCAAATTTTTTAGCTGGACAGATGGTCTGATACAAGCTATTAGTTCATACCAAGATGCAAAAATGAGAATATCACCCAATAATTTATTGGTGATTGCAATGAGCTGAATAATGGTCCTAAAAAAAAGTGTCTACCTAGAATCTCAGAATATGGCCTTATTTGGAATAAAGATCTTTGTAGATGTAATTAAGACAAGGATCTTGAAATGAGCTCACCCTGGTATGGCTTGGTCCTTAAACCCAAATGATTAGTGTCCTTATAAGAGGACAAGACCTTATAAAAATGGAAGCAGAGATTGGAGTTAAGGTTCCCCAAGTCAAAGTAGCCCTGGAGCTACCAAATGCTATTTGGGGGGCCTGCTAGAAGTCAGATTTATCTAGATAATTAATTAAAAATATAAATGGACTAGACTGATGACAGTAGATATACCAACAAGACAAAATGGCCTAGACCAGTGGTTCTCAACCTTTCTAATGCCGCCACCCTTTAATACAGTTCCTCGTGTTGTGGTGATCCCCAACCATAAAATTATTTTTGTTGCTACTTCATAACTGTAATTTTGCTACTGTTGTAATGAATCATAATGTAAATATCTGTGTTTTCCGATGGTCTTAGGCTCTACAGCAGCAGGGTCACCTAAGACCAGGGTCGCCTAAGACCATCATGGTTGGGGATCACCACAACATGAGGAACTGTATGAAAGGGTGGCGCCATTAGAAAGGTTGAGAACCACTGGTCTAGGTCATTTTGTCTTGTTGGTATATCTACTGTCATCAGTCTAGTCCATTTATGTTTTTAATTAATTATCTAGATACATCTGACTTCTAGCAGGCCCCCAAATAGCAAGCTCCTTTATTACTGAGCTTTGTTCCTTGAACCACCAGCACTCTCATGCTGGACTGGCCTGTGAGTACTCTTTAAGACTGTTTACTCACCTCCCCATCAGTCTTATCTTAACCTATCTAATATCTTCCCTCCCAAAACTATTCTTTTGGAGTTCTTTCATGCTCCAGTAACTTCTTTAAAACTTTGGTGAAAGTACCTACCTTTACTGTGACCTTCTTTTACATGAATGCCTAATAGCAACAAATTGTGTACTGTTCATCTTTGAAACTTTTAATATCCGGCAATAAAAATGTACACTGAACTAAACTGAACAGAAAAGAAGAAGCAGCCAAAGAGTCGCTACTTGAAGTGTATTTTGTGAGACTGCCTTGATTGGTTGTGACAGTAGCTAATCACATTTTACCAGGCACTGCATTCACACATCTGAGTTAAATGAAGGGATGACCAAATAATGGTGCACAGACCATGTATTTACATAGGGAAGTCTTCGAGGTTTTTTTTTTTTTCCTCTCTTTCTCAAATCTGTCAACTACATTGAGATCATCTTTTCTGCTTATTCTAGCTTATCTTCAAGTTGCCTAAATGATGCTTGTTGTTTTTAAATATATTTTTATTGATTTCAGAGAAGAAGAGATAGAAACATCAAAATTGAGAGAGAATCATTGATTGGCTGTTTTCTGCATGCTTTATACAGGGTATAGAGCCTGCAACCTGGGCATATGCCCTGACTTGGAATTGAACCGTGACCTCCTGATTCATAGGTCAGCACTCAACCACTGAGCAATACTGTCTGGGTTAAAGGATGCTTTATAATAGCAATTTTCTACTAATAAATGACATTGTACTAGGCCCATTACACATATTGTTTTATTTACTCATTGGTATAATCTATTTACTCATCCTACAAGTAAAGCAGTTGAATTTGAAAACAATTAAATATATCCAGAATGTAAGGCTATAAATTCCTGACATAAATTCTATCTAATTTTCTGCTACATCATTCTGTGATTGACCATAATTTTCATGAACCTTTTTTATTTATTTGGTTTTCCTAAAGTTAAACCATCTAATTTATATGCAATAGTATAAAATGTGATAAGAATGTATTGTTCTCCCTGGCCGATTTGGCTCAGTGGATAGAGTGTCAGCCTATGGACTGAAGAGTCCTGGCTTTGATTTTGGTCAAGGACACAACCCCGGGTTGTGGGGTTGATCCTTGGTAGGAGGTGTGCAGGAAGCAGTAGATCAATGATTCTCTCTCATCATTGATATTTCTATCTCTTTTCCCCTCTCCCTTCCTTTCTGAAATAAATAAAAACATCTTTTAAAAAGATTTTATAAAAAAGAATGTATTATTAAAAAATAAACATTTTCATAAGCATTCCTTAGGTTAAATGTAAATGGTACCTAAAGTGCTAAGTGATTATTGTCTTGGTTAATAATCTTTTGTTAGTGGGCAATGTGATAAAATATCAATGTAACGGAAAGAAAAACAATACTTTTTTTTCAACTTTTTCCTAAAATTATTCAGATCCAAAGCTCAAGATGGAGTACATTTTTTTTCCCTTTGTGGGGGAAAATGGGAACATCTGTAATGTTGTCAATAATAAAAATAAAGAAAAAATATTAATAAAATTTTTCTTTGCTTTTCTCTAGAGTAAATCTAAATCCAAGAAATAAATCACATTTTATTTGTCTTTCATCTTTTTTTACATTGAACACATTCCATTTAGAATAATTTTTCATTATATTTCCTGTCAATATCCTTACTTTTGAAGCAGTGTTTTTATTTTTATTTTTACTCTAGCTTTGCAATATGATTTCTGCATTATATGCTGTTGATGTTTTTCCAATACACTGATCAGGTGTATTTGCTCCATGACTTCTATTTGGTTTGTGCAAAAAGATGTGCCTTGGCAATTCTATGGAATATTCTTGGTTTTCTGTTGCAAAGCAAATTTTTAGTCCTTAGATATTTCTTTAGTTACTGAAGTATAATTTTCTGACCTGAGGGAAAAAGGTTTAAGAAGACCTTTCTAAAAGACACACAACTCTTAGAAAAAGCAATTTGTTGATGAATAAAATGCAATGAATCATAAAGTTTGCTTCTTTGAAATGCATATAGATTTAAAAATGAGAAAATTACTGAAAATTTTTTTTGATAGCTTCACATGAAAATACATTACTGATATATAGCACATTTAATTGATTTGAGTCCTCAAATAAATCTTTATTACCCAAATTAGCCATATTTGTTTGTTGCTTCAGGTATTTTGCAATCTACTCATGAGCTAGAAAAATTAGTTGTTGAGTTAATAAGCACAAGCTTTGAATTTATGGGCTTTTAAAGTTATTTTGCAAAAATTGTTAAAAAATGATTTGAAGAAATCAAACTAATCATTTAGCACTACTATATAATTAATTCCTAAAGAACGTTTTAGTCTTTCTTTGGGCAGCACTCTGGTCTAAATAATTTTGCTTTTAAGAACTTGCGGTGGATTATTTGTTCATTCGGACCACATTATCTCTACTGAATTTACAGAGAGACAGTTTTGTTTCAAGCTCTTTCCTGGAATAGCCACATCCGATTTCTAGCTCTGTTGTTCATATCAATGTATTTTTATAAACATTGGTTTCACATTTTCATTGGGATAGAAACTGTTCATTTTCTCAGTTCTTCCCAAGCAGAATAGTGGTGTTATTAAAAACACTGTCAATCCCCCTTCTAGGACTATATCCCAAGAAACCAAAAACACAAATCAGAAAGGATATATATATATATATATATATATATATATATATAATATATATATATATATATACTGCTATGTTCATAGCAGCACAATTTACAATAACTAAGATTTGGAAACAGCCTAAGTGCCCATCAGCAGATGAGTGGATTAAAAAACTTGTACATCTATACAATGGAATACTATGCCACTATAAAAAAGGAGCTTTTACCATTTGAAACAACATGGATAGACCTGGAGAGCATTATGCTAAGTGAAATAAGCCAGTCTGAGATAGATAACTATTACATGATCTCACTCATTTGTGGAATATAATGATCAACATAATTTAATAACCAAGAATATATCCAAAGACAAATGGCAGGGGAGGTGGGGGTTAGAGAGCAACCAAAGGACTTGTATGCATGCATATTAGCATAACCAATGGACATGGACACTGGGGTGTGGGGATTCCTCAGGATGGGAATAGCTGGGGGGAGGAGGAGGGGCGGTCAAGTGGGGAAAATGGAGACATATGTAAAATTTTAGACAATAATAAAAAATACAAAACACTGGCAAGACTGAGAAGTAGGATGCTTGTACTCTTTTAACATAACATTTTTAGTGTTTCAATTATTATTTTGTGCTGATATTATAAAACTAGGTGCCTAGTGCACAAAATTTGTGCATGGAGGGGGGGGGGTCCTTCAGCCCAGCCTGCACCCTCTCCAATCTGGGACCCCTCGAGGGGAGTGGGACATCCCTCTCACAATTCAGGACTGTTGGCTCCCAACTGCTCATCTGCCTGCCTTACAGATTTCTCCTAACCACTTCTGCTGCCAGCCTCATCACCCCCTAAGCACTCCCATGCCAGCCTGATTGATGTCTAACTGCTCCCCTACCAGCCTGTTTGGCCCCAACTTCCATCCTCTGCTGGCCTGGTCACCCCTAACTGCCCTCCCCTGCAGGCTTGATTGCCCCCAACTGCCCTCGCTTGCAGGCCTGGTCCTTCCCAACTGCTCTTCCCTGCTGGCCGTCTTGTGGTGGCCATCTTGTGTCCACATGGGGGCAGGATCTTTGATTACAGGGGGGAAGCCATATTGTGTGTTGGAGTGATGGTCAATCTGCATATTACTATTTTATTAGATAGGATAGAGGCCTGGTTCATGGGTGGGACCAGTTGGTTTGCCCTGAAGGATGTCTCCGATCATGTTGGGGGTTCCCTTGGGGCATGGGACAGAATAGGCTAGGGGCCCGTGGTGGTTTGCAGGCCAGCCATGCCCCCCAATGACCCAAGAGGAGGCCCTGGTATCTGGGATTTATGTATCTTCTACAATTGAAACTTTGTAGCCTTGAGCAGAACTAAGCCTCTGTTCACTCAGTGGGATTTATTCACCTTCTATAATTGAAACTTTGCATCCTTGAGTGGAGGCCTAGGCCAGCCAGGGTGTGCAAAAGGTTGGCTTCCTCAGTCACTGGAGAAAACCCTAGCCTGCTCTCTCCAGCTCTGTGGTTGCCGCCATTTTTCTTGCGATTTATCATCTATAATTGAAACTCTTTAGCCTTAAGCAGAGGCCTGGGCAAGCCAGGGCAGTCGAAAAGCTTGGCTTCCTTCATTGCTGGGGAAACCTAAGCCTCCCTCCTGCTCTCTGTGGAGGCAGCCATCTTGGTATGGGTTAATTTGCATAGTTACTCTGATTGGCTGGTGGATGTGGCTTGTTTGGTGAAGTGAAATAATGGTTAATTTGCATATTACTCTTATTAGGTAGGATAAGTCAATAAAATTTCCAGTATAGGCTTGCCATATAATGACTCTTTCCACTTTAAAAAAATTATCTTTTGGTGTCACATATTAATATATTTTATTTTCCTCCCCAATGGCTCATCACTTTAAAGGTATTTATAGATTGCACATATATAGATTTTCTCTTAGACTAGTGTTCTTAATTTCTTATTTTTTTATTTTTATTTTTTACTTAGGACATGGAGATAATTATTACCTGTGAAATTCCTCATTCCTGTGTTATAACTCTTCAATTCTATCTGGTATCTACAAATGAAAGATTTTGTGCAAATTTCTTCATGTATTAGCTGAATTCTTCAGAAACTAAAGAAGTGTAAAAAGATTAAATTATACCATATCCTCACAGTTTTCTATTGTTTATCTAATGTTTATGCTTGACTAATTTCTAAAATTATCTAATAAAGTTATTTCTTTTATTTAAAAACAAAGTAAAATAAATATGCTGACAAAATAAATATTTTAGCATAATTTCAAACTTTTCCAAACAAAATTTCTAGGGTTGATTTAAGTAAAAGAGATTTTTAAATTAAACATAAATGTTATTCACATATAATTTTAAAGTAGAGCATGTAATAAAGTTTTCAGGAACTCAGTGTTACTACTTTTGAATTCTGGTTCAAATTCAAATGTTATTTTTAACATTAGACAGAGCTTGAATTGACATTTTTATAAATATGCTTATTGCAGTAATTTTGAGATTATCTATGAATGTCTTGTTTGTATTTAACCTTGTCAAGCACAAGGAAAGATTTTGTTAATTACCTGGGCTTATAAAGTATTACTCACACCACTTATTTATGATAATTGCTGGTCATTAGAGGTGCTTAAATTAGTTACAAAATTAGCAATTTTTATTTATATTTTTCATATTTAACATTAAATTAATAAGCTTGAATTGAGATGAATTTCAAGTTGTGGTCAAGTTAAATTTTGGTTCAAATAAAGTAAATAAATAAGAGAAAAAATAAATATTTTATAAAAGCAAGCATAAAATACTTTTAAGTTGTGTAAAAGCTAGTACTATGATTATAATGAGAACTTCATAATAATGAAGTTTTAAAGGAAAGTTAATGGTCATCAAATTCATTCCCTTCAATATTAAAAATTATGCTCCCAGCTTTACAATTGCTCATGATCATTCAACTATATACTGGTTAAATTAAGCTAAAACTCAAATGTCTTGCTCCTGGCTGCTATTGTTGTGATTTTGCTATTGCCATTATGTGTTCTAGAAATTATATGCAATAATGAAAAATTTGACTAAACAGAAAGAGTAGATTTCTACCTATTTTTATATTATAATTCCTTTTGTTAATGATCTTCAGCTAAGTTTCATATTAATTGTTAGGTTTGAAGGGAAGCAGGAAACAGACCAGCAAGGAATTTTAAAGTAAAGTTTATTCCCTGGTAATGAGTGGGACTCATTACGGAGGCAGAAAAACCAGAATTGGAGGAGTGGGGAGGGGACAGGGGACCCAGCTGGGCTGCCTCCTGGGCATGGAGGACAAGCAGCACGTGGCTTGCCTCGGGGTCACTTTAAGGGCGAGAATGGAAGGGGGCTGGACCCAGGGCAAAACAGGAAGGGGTGGGTTCTAAGGACACTTTGGCACGTGCTGATTGATGGTTCAATGTCTTGGAGATGTCTCTGTGACAGGTGCCAATATTGTGATAAACTCCGCCCATCAGTTGGGAGGAGGGAGAACTTACATTCCAGACTCTTTGATTATATTTTAAAAAATGAAAGTCTGGGTTTACCCCCCTGCCTCCCTGGCCTTTTGGTGATATGGGCCGACAAATTCTTTCTGGCTGCTTCTGGCTGATCATGGGAGAAGGTGGGAATTGTTAAAGGCCAGGATCAGGCAGAGGCGGGTTGGGGTTGAAGGGCAGCCGTAGGGATGCAGCAGGAGCTGGTTTGCAGTCACTGGAGACATTTCAGCGATCCAGGATTGAATGAATTTGAGCAGGGAGCTAGGAAAAAAACACAGATCCAGAAAAAGGCCAGACCTGACCTCATTGTAGGCATCATGGATGACACAAACTGACCAGCAGCAACCAGAGGGCAGTCCTGAGATCCTGCCAGGTGTGCTGTCCTGGTCATGAGTTTCACGGGGATTGCCCAGGGCTGGGAGAAGGAGGACGGGGAGGGCAACTAAGGCAGGCCTGAGTGGGGGGTCCAACACCTCACATTTATGTTGCTCCAGGGTCCTCTTGAGAGGTGATGCCGTGATGGATCGCCAAGTCTGGCTGCGGTGGGGGGAACTGAGTCCCCAGGCAGGAGGGGTGGTCCTCGGGAGGCTTGGTCAGCTGGTTCTGGCCTGGGAAGAAACCTGTCAGTGTGTTCCTGGAGCAGCTGCCTGGGGTGAGAGGCACTCAGGCAGCTGCTCCAGGAAACCTTGGGGCAGAATTGCTTTGCTGCAGTTTGGGTGGAGGCAGTGGGAAGGAGTGGCTGGGTTCAGGGCTGGGGACTGTTGTAAAGCAAGAGATGGGGTTCCTGCATGTGAGACGGGGCAAGGAGTGACAGAAGATCCTGTAGGCGATGATGGAGAACACCTGTAAGGGTTGCTGGAGGCAGATCTTCTGGGCCTCCTTGATGAGAGCTGTGGCTGTAGCCAGAGCCTACAGGCAGGGCTGCAGTTCCCAAACAGTGGAGGCCAGCTGTATGGCTCTGAGACCTGAGGCAGGATTGTCCAGATGAATGGGTCCTAGAGTTTTACCCAGGGCTTCTGGTGGGGGTGGGGGTGGGGGGTGTGTGGGGGGTGTGGGGGGGTGTTGATCGAGATCCAGGCATCTTTAGTCTTCAGACAGTCCCAGCATGGCCAGTGGCAGGTCACGATCTGGAAGGACGGCTCCCCCACGCTGAGACGCAGAGGGCCCATCACTTTTACAAGGATCGCTTTTTTGATCACACAGGCCAGGCAAGGCTTGAGGGCACTGTGGTCTTCCTTTCCGCACTTGAAGCATCCTCCAGGTGGCGCTAGTCCTTTCGTGGCACCCCCATCAAGCACAGCCCCCTTAGGACCATGCGCTGCCTCCTGCTTTAGGGCTGCTACCAAGGCTTGAGTTTGCAGATTCCCCTTTTGTGGGAGGCACGTTTAATCTGCCTCCTTTACACAGGCATTAAAACCCTTAAATGCTGTGAACAGATCTGACCTGGGGAGGGGGACCTGTGGAGGCGGAGGTGGAGGCAGCGCGACTTGGTTGGAGAGGGGTAGGTATATTTTTCTATAAAATATTCAGTTAACTCAGCATTTTTAATTGAAAAGGCCATACAATTTCTATTACATGAAGCATTTTTTAAATCATACATATTTTAGGTTTTGATAATCCAAAGCAGATTTTTACCAAATAGTTTTTCTAGGGAGGAAATTCAAAAATTGATCAAGTGTTATAGTGATAATTTTCTCAGGAAGAAATTTTAAAGAATTGGGAAGAATATAGAGGTCTAAAAACAAATTCTGACTTTTTTTTCTGTGCATTCAATTTGCACATAATTAGATATGCAAACTTTATAATATCCCTATCTAATCATTGATATTTCTTTGTGAAAATTTAGTGTATCAAATAATTACCAATATTTGCAGATCATTAGTCTTTTCCAATTAAGTGTAACACTAATAAATAAGTCTAATTTTCCCAAAATTATATTCTTTGTTAATGACTCCACATTGTTACCTATGTGTATTATTATTTCAAATAAAATTTTCTTCGTATTGGCATATCACTATAGAAAAGCATGGAGTTTAGATTTAGAATTTGCAGGAGCTAAAATATTTTCAGAGGCTGTTTCCTACTCTATAAGAATGAAAACAATAATAATTCATACCCTACAACATTATTGTAATAATCAAATGAGATAATGTTTGTAAAACATAACATATCACCAAGTAAGAAATACATACTGATGAAATAATCTTTTCTAAAGAAAGATAATATAGGGAGTCCTCGGATTACCTCAGACTCAACTTACATTGAGTTTTGTGGTTATGTCACCACCTCTCATTTATTTATGGGAAAAAAAAATCCATCATTTTGATATATGTACATATGTGCTTTATGTTTTTATTATTTATTTACCACAAGTAAAAGTCAGGAATTATCTTTTATTTATTTATTTATTTATTTTTATTTATTTTTATTTTACTTGTTTATTATTATTATTATTATTTACTGTTTTACTTCATTGTTGCTGTGTATGTGCTCCATGTGAGTGGCGTAAGTACTTATGTAGGTGGGTTCCGACTTATGGCAAAAATTGCCTTAGGTCGTGTGGTAGGAATGGGTCTCAAGGATAGCCTGTATAGGGAAATGACAATTTCGTGACCTTGATAGTTAAAATGATCAAGTCTAAAAGCTGCTGTGGATTTTAAGTTTATTGTAGCTTTGGCTATTTGCTCAGAATGCAGATTGCTCTCTGTCTTCCAAAATATCATTAAAAATGCTGAAATGACACAACCAGAAATACTGACAAAAACTAAAATTTTCAGATCACCAGAGTTATTAGAATTTGATTAAGAAAAACAATAAAAATTTATTCATGTTTATATCATGAAAGTTGGAAAAGTACTTGTCCCTCTACTCTCCCTTTGCCTCAGAAATTAAGAGTTAGTACCAATAAAAAAACTAGACACTTATTCCTCAACTTCCTGGGTATATTTTTGTGTGTGTTATCACATTGTGTCATCACATTGTGTTACATCACATGCCACTGTATTGCATCACATCCTATCCTGCATGGTATAAGACTATAATATATTACTTTGGATGAAGTGGACAATACAATAATCTTGCCTCTATTTTATTAATAGAATTTATTTTTGTTCTCCCAGAACCTAAAAGAACAAACAGTTGGGAGACAGACTGGATATAGATATGATTTAACAGATGGCATTTTTGCAAGTATGATACCTTTAAGAAAATTTCTAGAGTAAAACATTTGTCAATAGTATTTGGAAATTTGATATTTTTCAAATTACATTAATTCTCAGTGTCAGGAATTAAAGAAGACAAGTAACAACTGACACCACATAAATACAAAGATTGTAAGCAAACACTATGAAAAACTATATGCCAACAAAATGGACACATTCTTTAAAAAAATACAATTTTGAAAAATGAATCAGGAAGAATAAAAAAAATATTGAGTAGACCAATAACAACTGATGATATTGAAGCAGTAATAAAAATTTCCAGGAAACAAAAACCCTGGTTCAGACAGGTTCACATGGGGGGTTTACCAAATATTCAAAGAACTAACAACTATCCCCCTTAAAGTATACAAAATAATAATAATAATCCAAGAGGAAGAAACACTTTTGAGCTCTTTTTATGAGGCCATCATTATATTAATTTCAAAATCAGATAAAGGCACTACAAAGAAAGAGAATTATAGGCCAATATCCCTAATTAATATAGATGCAAAATCCTCAATAAAAATATTAGCAAATCAAATCCAACAATATATTAAAAAACACAGACACCATGGTTTTATTCCAGGAATGTAAGGCTGGTACAATATTCACAAATCAACAAATGTGATAAATCACATAAACATATTGAAAGACAAAAATCACATGATCAGATCAATAGATGTAGAAAACACTTTAAACAAAATCCAGCATCCATTTTTTTTTATAAAACTCTCAGCAATGTGTAGAGTTTCATACTCCAAGAAAATAAAGGTCATATATGACAAACTTATAGTGAACATCATACTCAATGGGCAAAACTAAAACCAATTCCTGTATGAATAGGCACAACACAGGGATGTCTGCTTTCACCACTCTTTTTAAAAAAATATATTTTATAGATTTTTTATAGAGAGGAAGAGAGAATAGAGAGCTAGAAACATCAATGAGAGAGAATCATCGATCAGCTGCCTCTTGCACACCCCACACTGGGGATGTGCCCGACCAGAATGAACCCGGGACCCCTGAGTCCGCAGGCCGAGACTCTATCCACTGAGCCAAACTGGTTTTGGCTGCTTTTAACACTCTTATTCAACATAGGACTGGAAGTCCTAGCTACAATGATCAGAAGATAAAATAAAAGGCATCCTAATTGGGAAGGAAGAAGTAAAAGGGTCCTTATTCACAGATGACATTATATTCTATATTGAAAACCTTAAAAAGTCTAAAAACCAGCCAACCTAACAAAACAGAAAAAAACCCTACTAGATTTAATGAATGAATTCAGCAATGTAGCAAAATACAAAATTAACATTAAGAAATTGATGGCATTTTTATATACCAACTAGAGGCCAAGTGCATAAAAATTCATGCATTGAAAGGGGGGGCATCCCTCAGCCTGGCCTGCCCCTCTCACAGTCCAGGTGCCCTCAGGGACAGGAGGTGACCCAGAGATCAGGGGAAGGTGATGCCCCCATCACACCTCTGCTGCTGGCAGCACAAGCATTGGCCAGCCCTGGTTACCTGAGCCTGGGTGGCTGGGCAGCCACCATCAGAGGCTTACCTGTGCCTCAGACCAACCCTAGGCAGTTGGTCAGCCGTCGCCAAGCCTTGCCTATGCCTCGGGCTGGCCATGGGCAGCTGGGGGACTGAGGGCAGGTCCAGTTGCACTATGCTCCTGTGCACCCCCCCTCAAATCAGGGCTGAAAGGAGTGGGGGACTCTGGTGGGGCTGAGGGCACTGGGTGCTGCCATCTTGTGGCAATGGACGCTGCCAAATTTGTGATGGAGTGATAGTCAATTTGCATATTTCCTTTTTATTAGATAGGACTAGAGGCTCGGTGCATAAATGCAGCTATAAACAAAAGGATCTCTTACCATTTGAGACAGCATCGAGGAACCTGGAGAGTATTATGCTAAATGCAATAAGCCAGCCAGTGAAAAGATCACATGACCTCACTCCACGTGGAATCTAATTAATAAAATAAAATAAATTGATGAGCAAAACAGATCCAGAGACTTGAAAATATCTAACAGACTGAGAAATCTCAGAGGGGAGGTGAAATCTCAAAGGTTCAATTCTTGTCATGGGCAAGAATAGAGAATTAGCACAAAGCATAATGATGAATGTTGCATTGGAGAGGAGAAAGAGCGATACTATGGCAGTTCATGTACTACAGATCCACAAAAGAGCAATATGTGGCTCAGCAGAGAGGAAGTGAAATGAAAACACATCACTGTCTGAATTGGAAGTGGAAGCTGACTTTCTGAGACACATTACTCTACTCAAACTCTACTTCTTTGAGTCTTATCTGTATATTTCTCTATCCTTTTGAAATGTAATTTTACCAGAGCCTAGAAGCTCTATCTTCTTTTATGTATACCAACTTAATAAAAGCTATTCCTTTTAGCTGGTCATTTATCTTCCAGTTCTCAGACCAGATTTCCTTCTTCTCAAGCCGTGAATATCTGCAAAGAGCAAGCTTTGACTTCAAAGGGAGGTGTCTCTCAGTAAAGAACAGGCACTTCTTTGAAACGAAGTGTGGTAAATGAGAGTGAACACTTTAAGCAGAGGTGCTTTTCAGTTTCCTCCATTTATATGTTTTTAGAAATTATATCTCAAATCTTAACAAAGACAACACAAAATGAGAACTAAAGACAAAAGCATGCATATATGAATTTTTAGATTGCTTAAGGATAACAACCTTCTAAAAATGTCTGATCTATACCTTGTTCAAAATTACTCTATATACTTATCAAATTTTAACTGAGTCAAATCTCTTAAAATTTTATTTAGAATCCCCATATTTATGATTATTCATAGTTTGCCATTATTTTATATCAGCAATAAAAATTAAATTTAAAACAACAAAAATAATAGAATAATACAACACATCTTTATTAAGATAAACAAACATTTTATTTTAGTCTATGTTACATTGTTATTGAAAGCATTACATATACATTTAAACTATTTTATGATAAGATGTTGGGACCTTGTAACAACTTAAACAATAAGTCTGATTAAAAAATATATTTTTCTCCCAAAATACAGATCTGTAAAATGGCTTCAGGCTTTATATAATTTTAAAATTGCAATTGAAACAATTATGCCTCAGTTGGTTGAAACATTGGCCTGTGCATCAAAGGTTGCAGGTTTGAAACCAGATCAGGGCACATACCTTGACTTCAGATTTGATACTCAGTAAGAGGAGTATGGGAGGCTACTGATCAATGTTTCTTTCTTTTTCTCTCTCTTTCTTTAAATCTCTCTCCCTCTCCCTTCCCTTCTCTCTCTCCCTTCCTCTCACTTTGAAAATTAATGAAACCATATCCTTAGGTGAGGACTTTTTTAAAATTTGCATCGCATTCTAAAATACTAGACCCAAAATGAAATTCCAATAAAAGATAAAAGCAAGGATCTCTAACATAATATAGAAATAGTTGAAACAGTAAAATCAGTTCCATTATTTGTGTATGAAAAGTTCTCATTTCTCATGATCTAATAATTGTGTTATTTTTCTACAAATGTATCAACTAAGTTTGGCCATATTAGAAAACCAATTCAATGAATATTTTTATATGGATAATTCATATAAAATATGATTAAGCCTCTGAAAATATATTCTACTGCATATTTGTATCACTGTTCATCCAAGTCAAAATTATTTTTATGATATAGACATTGTTTTCATTCTAAATTAAATGTGAAATTTGTCATAATAATCTTAAGAACATCATGATTTTAATTTATTATCTTGAGAAATAATATTGGATTTGTATATGAATTCTGATTCAAGATTCTTATTTCAAAACACTTTGCTAGCATATATTTTATGTATGGCATTCATTTGTTCTACCTTGCCTATTTTAATTAAATCATCATTGCACTGTGATTTTTCGCTAACTTTGGATGATGGATCCATCATTGTTTGTTTATAAAAGCTGATTGGAAACAAGGCATTCATTATGTTGTGTCTGATATTTTCACTTCATAATCACAGGGCAATTGCTGTAGTTGCATCTTTGTTATTAAGTTTTTATATAAATATTGTGTTCTTTCATGATTGATTTTCATCAAGAGCATAGTCTTTATATTTGCAGTCATCAAATTCTTGTCCTTTATGCTACTTTACAAAATGCTCTCCAAATACAGAGAAATTCATATTTTAAAGAAAACCTATATCTCAAGCATTCTTTAATAAATCTTTCATCCACAGAGATATGCTATTTGGATAAATTAACAAGTAGAATGCTCTTCCCAAAGTGTATGGATTGTCTGTATTTGTTGCCTGATTGAAATCTAGTTATTTTGAAACCTTCATTCTTTACATCATTGCAAATTCCTTTATGAAAAAAAAATTTCCTATGCACAAATTATGAGCATTCAAAAGAGGAGAAATGGACTTTTAAAATAGATCTTTGGGTTGACTATCATTCAGAAAATGTCCTGGAGAGATAGATGCAAGGAATAGTGTGCTATGGTTTTCTTCTGTCTTGCAGTATGAGATTGAAATGGATTCATTTGGAGGAAAATAGTCAAACTATGGAGAGTTTGTATAAGATATGGTAGCGTAATAACTTGCCTTTGACTTTTAGCCATGTGGGTATCAAAATTGGGCCTAGGAAACACATCCAAAGATTTCTGAAATAATTGTCATCACAAGAATTCAGAGTCCTTTGTAGCATAAAATAATCTGTATTGTGAGCTACCAGCATGGCCCTTGATTTTCCACATTCTCATAGCCAGTTCATTCAACTTACATTCATTAGAAATTTGAAAAGTATCTGACTCAGACTTTATATCATTTTATTTGGAAAGACATTATCTATAGTCAAACTCTTCTATTGCCAAAGAAATATGAAATAATTTAAACTTATAAATCACCACAATTAGTATACAAAATATTTATAGAATATTAATTTATGCAAACATTTCTGCTAGCATTGTAGAAAATGTATCGCTGATGACTGTAAATTACTTAGTAACTTACTCTGATTCATAAGAATAACTATGCTGCCTGAAGCCAGTTCCAGTATGAATCATCTGGGATAACTGAGGGCATCTCCCCCAAACCTGAATAGGATTATTGTTTGCTGCCAGATAGCTCAGGGCGTCTTAAATCTACATGTTATTGCCTCCTGTTGGCCAAACACCTGAACAGCTGAAGGCTATTCCTCAAACTGGCAATGCTTCTAGTAAGCCTTACCTTTTGAAGTATATTATCTCCACCTTACCTTAGGAAAAATTGTGTTAATAAATAGAATAGGGTCCTTAGACAAGGGGTAGTTTTTTTTGTTTTAGCTCCTTTAGCTGAAGAACCTCTGACCCCCAATGCCTTTCAGAATTATCTTTCGTCTTTGGACTCCTTCTTGAATCTATGCATCAGCCCCTTTCTCCAGATTGCAGCACCCCTTGTTAATGCTGGGACAAGAATCCTGGCACTATGCATAGAGAGGAGTTTTACAGGGGAAAAAAGTGAATACTATGACTTCTTTTCTATATTTTAGAAACTGCTAAAAGTATACTTCTTCTTTCTTGCCTAGGTTCTATATAAATTTTTAATTTTTAAATAGTATGAAAGATTCCAAACATTAAAACAGGTTCTTATAATGTATTTATAGATGTTAATATTTTGTAATATTTAATTCTGGTCTCTATATTAAGGAATAAATAAAACTTTATAGTTTAAGATCCTATTTTTCATCTTTTGCCTCTCAAATTCTCCTCACATAAAATGACTTACACGTAGTATGTAAGATTTTAATATGTAATTTTACCAAGTGTACTTTTATATATATCATATTTTATGTTTCTAGTTTAATTCTGCATATGATTAATTTCCACCATATTAACTTAAATCCATTTCACTCCTTTACACGCTATGCATATTATCCTAATGTATAATTGAACCAGGTTTTGAATAGTCAACTCCCTTTTGAGGAACAGAAAAGTTGTTTTACATTTTTGCTGTTAGAAAACTATTATTGCAATATCTCTTACATATCTGGAAGAATTTCTCTATGGAGAGAGCTATAGGTGAACTTTTAAAATTTCAAGTTATAAGGATATTAAACTCACAATGAGCACATTTCTTTAATAAAGCTCTCTCAAGTTCCTATTTCCTCATATTATTGTAAAATGTGGTATTATATATTTTTTAACCTTTTTCCAATATCATGGGTATGAAATGATATGTAATATTTATTTTGTTGCATTATGCTGACAATTGGTATGGCGAGACATTTCAGTGTTCATTGACCTTTATGCTTTCTTTCCTGTGAATTATTCTTTCATATTCATTGTTGACTTTTCCATTGGTTATTATTTTTGTATTGATTTGCAAGGGTCCTTAAAAAAAAGAAAGAAATACAAATTTATTGTTTTCCTCCCAGGGGCTTAAGTATTGTCTAGATTTTTTCTTTCTTCTCACTTTGTATTGCCACCTGTGTCACACAATAAGTTTCCACATATACATCAGTCATCCTTTAGGCTTTTTATTCTTTTTTGTTGACTTATTTATATTTGTAAAGTACTAGTCCTGTCTTATTCATATTCAATATTGTCTAGAAATTCAAATGTTCATTTAAGTTTAGATTCATGGTAAATCATATATAACCATGGCATATTTCACAATTTTAAAAAGTCTAATTCTATGCCATTGAATATGTTTTAAAATTTTCTCCACACAGTTTTGCATATTTTTGTTAGATTTTTTCCTCTATAATTTATAGGTGTAGTAGGTATTAGCTGAGCTATTTTTAACTATATTTTCTAACTGCTGCTTTTGTCTAGGAACACCACTGCTTTAGAATGGTAATTTTGTATTCAGCAAGCTTACTCAATATTTTTCTTAGGTATTTTGTATATTCCCTTGGATTTTTTATGGAGGCATCATATAGCCACAAATAAAAAGAACTATATTTTTTATTCCAGTTCTCATAGCTAATATATTAGTATTTTTATATGGACTAAAATAGCCAATAAGATACTAAGTTGGAAAGGACAGCAGAGTTTCTTGCTTTATGCTTGACTTTAATATCATCTGAATGACCCAATGAAACAATTTTCATTATTTCCTTAATATCATTATGGAGGTGGAGGCAAAGAGAGTTCAATGATTGGCTTGAGGTAACAGTGAATAATATTGGAGTCAAAGCATATCAGTTCCAGGCCCATGATTTATACTATTTATCATATAGTAATATAGTATATTGTATATATAGTAAACATGCACTACTTATAGAATATAGTATATGCTTATATTATGCTATACTGTTTTCTGAAGTGCGATGAGGAATTATTTTTCTATCATTAGTTTGCTTTAAGTATTTATCAATAGTTATCTAGATCACTTTTAATTACTTATTTTCTTATTCATGGAAAGAAATCATGTGTGTAGCTCTTATAAATCTGTTTATATAATCAATGTATGTATCAATACATTTTCCAATATTCTAATATTAAAACATCTTTTCAATTCTAGTATTGATCCACCTTGGCCAAAATTTATTTTTAGTTTATGTTTAATATAAATGTGATTAACTGATATTTTGGTTAGTATTTTTGAATAAATTAGTTTGAATAAATTAGAACTTTTCCCTTCATGTAATTTTAGTTTAGTTGTGGCAACATTTGTAGTATTTGAATAAAAAGTTGTCTTGGAAACAAATCCCTCTTTATCTATTATAATTTTTTAACCATTTTTATTATGTTTAATTGTACAGTTTACTGCTAGTTGCATGTATATTGTTTTGCAGCTATCACCACCATCCATCTGTACAACTTCTATTTTTTAATCATAAAATATACATAATATTTGCCATCTTGGCCATTTTTGAGTTTGTAGCTCAGAAGTGTTAAGTACATTCACATTGTTATACAACCAATCTCCAAACACTTTTCATCCAGCAAAATTGAAGCTCCATACCCATTAAACAACTCCTCATCCTCCCAGTCCTTGGCAATCACCATTCTATTTAAGTTTCTATGAATTTTCCTATTCTAGGTACCTCATATCAATGGAGTCATATAATATTTTTCCTGTGTGTCTGGCTTATTTCACTTAGCATAATGTTCTCAAGGTTCATATAGGTTGAAGCATTTTTCAGAAATTTCTTTTGAATATTTAATAACCCACTGTATGCACCACATTTTGTTTACCCATTCATCGGCCAAGGAACACCTGGATAATTCCATCTTTTAGCTATTTTTCTCTCTCATTAAACTTTGTTTAAATGGGTCTCAAAATTCTGTGACAGATTTTTGGTAAAATTGTTACCAATAAAAAACACTTACTTTAAAAACTAATAACTTTAAAACTGACACACACACACACACACACACACACACACACACACACACACACAAACATACACACATAATCTAAAAAAAAAAATTCTTCTTTCCTTCTGGTCAATGCATTATAATCATTAACCAGTTTTCACTATTATACTTAAGGGGCCAATTGAGACAAAGAATTCTGAGACTGTTCACCCATTAATGATTAAGACTGGGGTGGCAGGTACCTATATATATAAAAGCCTAAGCGACAATAATGACTGAATGACCAGAATGACTGGAGCAACCAGTCGACCAGTTGCAATAAAGTGCACTGACCACAGGGGGCAGACACTCAATGTAGGAGCTTCCCCCTGGTGATCAGTGTGCTCCCATACCCAAGCTCCTATGGTCCCTCCCTTCAGCCCTTCTCTTGGCCAGCAAGGTCTAATCAGCCTGGCCTCAATAGGCCCTGATACTGTTCAGGCCTAAGGATCCTACATGTGCACAAATTCATGCATCAGGGCTCTAGTTGGGTGTAATATTCATTTAACTTTTGAGCTTTCTGGGTAGACTTGCTGACTGCTAGCTCTAGGTACTGTCTAGTCTATTGTTTTGATGACATTCATAGCAACTGTGTACTCATATAGTGACGAGTCAAAAGGTAAAGAGGAGGCTAGTCATGGAGGCTCTCAACACACATGGGCTTGCTAGGAACCATATCAACAATGGCAGAATCAACAAATTTCAAAAACTGAGGGCCATCTTCCATATTTTTCACCAAATAATGATTAGTCTTCTCCTTAAGCTTAACAAACTTGTAAGCAATATGAGCTGTGTGACAATTCAGCACAGGTGCATTTCTAGCACTGATTTGGCCTGGATGGTTCAGGATAATCACCTGAGCTATGAAGCCATCTGCTTTCATTGGTAGATCATTTTTTCTGTCACCAGCCATGTTGTGTTGATAAACATCTTTGACAGATACATTCTTGATGTGAAGCACATATTATTTCCAGAAAAAGCTTACTTAAAGCTTTATTATGCATTTCAAAAGACTTCACTTCAGTTGTAACATTGACTGTAACAAAGATGACCACTATGCATGGTTTGGGAACACCAGTCTCCATTTGGCCCACAGGGACAGAACTAATATTACCAATTTTGCAGACATCCTGGAGGGGAAGACACAGGGGTTGGACAAGGTAGAGGCAGGATTCAATCCAGAGCTTCAGGCAGTGTGGTTCCACTGGCATTGCCATTTTTATGGGTGACTTTAAATCCCTTTAATCTAGGTATGCTAGCATTTGGATCCAGCTTATTGTCACAATTACAACCAAAAATTGGCACAGATGCTATTGTGTCAGGGTTGTCATCAATTTTCTTAAAATAGGTGCTGACTTCCTTAACGATTTCCTCACCTCTCTTCTGGTTGTAGGGTGGCTCAGTGGAATCCATTTGTTAACACCATCATTGCTAACACATATAAAAATTTTTATCAGCCAAAATCTGTTTGGCTCAGTGGACAGAGCATCACCCTGTAGACTGAAGGGTCCCAGGTTAGATTCCGGTCAAGGGCACATACCTTGGTTGTGGGCACATCCCCAGTAGGGGTCGTGCAGGAGGCAGCTGATTGATGTTTCTCTAATTGGTGTTTCTAACTTTCTATCTCTCTCCCTTCCTCTCTGTAAAAAAAACCAATAAAATATTTAAAAAAATAAAAAATATTTTTTTTATCATATTGGATTTATGTTTTCAATGTTTTGTGAAGCCCACCAGCCATGTGAACATGGTATTTTTCTGTAGGAAGTTTTTTAAAAATTATTAATTCAATGGCTTAGATGGATACAAATCTATTCAGAACTTTTGTTTCTAATTAATCCAGTTTTTTTGGTAATATATTTCTAAGGTTTTATCCATTTTTCCAAGTAGTCAAATTTATTAATGTAAATTACATGCCACATGTTCTTGGCCAACTACTGTGCTTCAGATTATCTGTATCTTGGCTAGTTTACTCTGTCTAATATAGCAATTTCTAAGAACATTGTATTAAATTTTCTCATTATAATAGTAAATTGGTAAATTTCTCCTGCTCAAAATCTACCATTAAGATAAAGTCTTGCAAGGCTCTGTATAGTCTGCAACCACATCCCTCTCCAACTTCATCTCTGTCACTCTAACTCAGCGTACACTGTAAACATTAAACTCTTTCCATTTATAAATTATACTATGTTCTCTTCTGCTTCTAAAACTTTATTTGATAAGTTTCCACATAACTGTAATCTGGTTAGAGCTCTCCATTTATTGACCTCCAAGAAGCCCTTGAGGACCTGTTAGATACCTAATATCTCTATCATAACATTTTGGAGCTAAGTTTTAGTTCCCTTCTCTGTGTGTGTCCTGAAGATAAGGATAAAGTCCATTTTGTTCACTGTGGTACCCTAGGACATGACACAAAATTTGATACAGTAGGAGATTCTCTCTCTTTACACACACACACACACACACACACACACACACACACACTGAGTGGATTAAATTGAAACACTGAAATCAGCAGATAAACACAGGTCCCACAGATATAATTTCTCATTTTAAAAATAATTTCACATTGTTTATGACAACAAACAAAAATCTTTTCTTGGGCATGAAAAAAAATAATCCCTTTTTTAAAATGTAGGATTTGAATTATAGTACAGCTTCTATGGCATCAACAAGACCATAGCTACCAAATCTAGAAACACATTAAAGAATGGATATTTTTACATCTTAAGTATGACTGATTTTTTAAAAATAGTTTTAAGATTTTTACCTTTGATGATCATTAAAAAGAAAAGAATACTTCTAAAACTAAGAATGTATTTTCTGCATTATCCTGTAGGATTGGAAACTCTTCTCTATTGGTAATATTCTTAACACTAATGTTTTCTTTTACGTACACACTAAAAATTGACAAATGACTCTGTACAGTGTTTCATCTCCATAAAAAGCCCAGTCTTGAAAAAGTTGGGGCCCTAATTATATAATATTGTAAAATAAAAAATAAAAGAAAGAAAGAAAAAAAGTCAAGAAATCTCATTCCTGCCCTAACTGCTTTGGCTCAATGGATAGAGTGTCAGCCTGTGGACTGAAGGGTTCCAGGTTTGATTCCAGCCAAGAGCACATGACTGGGTTGTGGACTTGATCCCCAGTAAGGGGCGTGCAGGAGGCAATCAAGCAGTGATTCTCATCATTTATGTTTCTGTCTCTCTCTCCCTCTCCTTTCCTCTCTAAAATCAATAAAAAAATATTTTTTTTAAAAGGAAAGAAATCCCATTCCTGACCTCGGAAGGCCAGCTTATTGTATATCATCTTGTTATAATTCAGGAACTACAAAGACCCGATTTTCTATGTGTCTTATTTTAAGACATTTTCAGTAATTTACTGCCATAATTTATAATCACATAGAGTCCCATAGGTTAATTACAGAATCTTCTGGGTAAAAATATCTATTTTCCTTTCATTTGTTTAAATGGTGTAGCCTTTATTTCATTTAGCATCCTCTAATTTTTCTAATATGGAAATGGTAAGAAGACTGGCTCTGGGTGACCTATCTATAATTTTATAGGCCGATTTCTCTACCCTTACTTAATTCCTTTCTGAGATCATGATTGGTTCTCCTATCTTTTGTATTATATATACTGCAGTTTCACTGACCCTAAATTGTAATACTGTTGAAGGAAAAGAATAAATCTAACATTTTGTATTACAAAATTCTTCTAACCTTTTGTATAAAGAACAAAAGTCCACTAAATTGAGTGGTAAGAAATGTACATACTTTATAATTACTCCACTCCACACACACATACATATATAATAATTTCTTTCATTTAAAATTATATTTTTGTTGTATGGAATCTGGCTACAAAAATATCTTTATTATTAGTAGTAAATATATTTTTGCAATAGTTGAAATTCCTCTCTAAAAATAAAATTATTTGCTTAATACAGGCACTTCTTGTATAGAATCAGTTTTCATACAATAAATTGTGCTAATGTGATAAATTTCTTAGACTGGTTAATGCAAACCACTTTTCTTTATACTTCAATATAAAACTTGAGATCGTTAATGAAAGTTGAGATCAGGAACTAATATATCTCAAGTAATTAGAAATACAATGTAAATGAAATGAACTTTTTGAATTTTTGTTTTATTATTACAATAGGAAAAAGTGGGATTTTAAATCATTATAGTTTTATCAATAGGAAAAGAGGAATTATTACTCTTCAATAAAGCTAATTGTAAATACTGGATTTTTCTAGTGATATTTAGGTTTTATAACTTTCTTTTTACAAAAATAAAAACAAACATCTGTATTGTTAAAATTTGTTCAAGGTAAAACAATATTCTTATTGTAAGTTTGAATCTAGAATCTCATCACCCATAATTTATTTTTTCATTAAATAAAGAAACAAGAGATTTCTTAGAGAAGCAACTCTCACATTACCAACAGTACTAGTTGTACATCTGTTATAAGGCTTAGTCTTTAGAAGTACAGGCTCTGGAATTAGATTACTAGGGTTTTACGTATAAGATTCACTACATACATAGAAACAAAAAAATCTTAGGAAAGTTATTTGATCTCCTTAAGCTTCATATTCACTTGTGAAATAAATATAATTATAATATATATTTCATAGAGTTATTATGAATATTAAATGACCTAGTTAGCATATTATCTAGCATAAATATACCATAAATCTTAGTTATTAAATCTATTACAAAATTAAGAAATTTCCATTTTGCCAAAACCAGTTTGGCTCAGTGGATAGAGCCTCAGTCTGCGGACTGAAGGGTTCCAGGTTTGATTCTGGTCAAGGGCATGTACCTTGGTTGCAGGCACATCCCCAGTGCGAAGTGTGCAAGAGGCAGCTGATCTATGTTTCTCTCTCATTGATCTTTCTAACTTTCTATCACTCTCCCTTCCTCTATGTAAAAAATCAATAAAATAGCAGAACTGGTTTGGCTCAGTGGATGTGGACTGACAGATCCCAGGTTCGATTCCAGTCAAGGGCATGTACCTTGGTTGCAGGCACATCCTCAGTAGGGGGTGAATAAGAGGTAGCTGATCGATGATTCTCTCTCATCAATGTTTCTAACTCTCTATCCCCCTCTCTTCCTCTCTGTAAAAAATCAATAAAATATATTAAAAAAATAAATTGCCATTTTGAATGTACTTTCTTCTGTCAAAAGTATTAAATAACCACTTACTTAACCACTGTGTTTTAATTAAAAAGTCAACAACAAATTCAAATAAATTTGAAATAAGCACTTTGTAATTATTTTAGATGTTGTTTCTTTTCTACCTTCCTCTGTTTGACCTTATTTCTATGTAATAAGTATATCTGCTATGACTCCTAATCTTTATAGAGGGTCCCTGGTACAGAACAATGACTGATGATGTTTGTGATTGGCCCTGAGTACTCTGTTTGGCGCTATCAGCAAGTCACAGCTTGTGGCTGGTCTTCTTTTCCTTGTCCCATTTCCAGAAGCAGATCAGGCAAAGATTCAAAGGACTCAGAGATCCACCTCTTCCTGCAGGTTGATTAATATTCTGTCTCTTAATGAGCCTCAGGCTTCAAGGTGGGGCAAGAGGTCTTTCAACAGGGTGGGGCAATTGCTCCCCCACCACAAGGGCAAAAGTTATCTGGGTGGTTAAGATGTGCTTGAGAAAGATATCCTCTGAAGTATGGGGAAATGACTCAGCACAGGAAACTGGGGCAGCTTACCCTCTGAACTATAGTCCCAGAACCTGCAAACCTGGATTCTCCTCACACAGCTCCAGTCCACTCTGTCCTTTCTCTGCGGGAGCTCAGGTGAGTGGCTGCACAGAGACGTTTGTCCATTGGCCCTTTAAAAGAATGCCTGCATTTCCAGCCACTCTCCCTGGCAGACAGACACTACAGCTTTTCACAGTCAGATATTATCCTGGCCCTTTTCTCAGTTCTGGTGCTCTGGGCTGGGCAGCTCAGCTTGAGTTTTAGACCCCAGACTTATAAGGGAGGGACCTTTTCCCTATAGCTGGGATATCCCTCCAGAACCCCAGCTGCTGTCTGTGGGAGCCCAGCCATTTCTTTCACACCTCCACCCTTCCTACCAGTCTCTATGTGGTCTCCACTTTATGTCCTTGATTATCAGGATTCTCTCACAGTAGTCTTCAATTGATTTTTCAGGAAGTTTTTCTGTATTTTAGTTGTAATTCTAGTTTGGTCCTGGGAGCCTGTCCCTGTAGCTTCCACTTAATCTGCTGCCATCTTGGAATTTCCTATCTTTATCAATTCCTCACCAAAACTAATTAGTTGCTTAAAGGTCTCCACTAATGCTCTCTGAAATGAGGTGTTAATAGAGAAGAGAAAATGCATTGCTATAAAAATCCAGTTATTTGAAGCAGGGCAGGTTTCCAAAACAAGTTCCAAAATATCATTTTGAGAGAGCAATGGAAGGAGACTGGCTTGGCTTTTATTGTGATAGTTCCCACAGATTTACTGCACTTCCCACCAGGCTCTACAGGAGACAGCACTAGGCTTTCTTCTCAGTTTTCCAAAATGAGGAAGAAAGACAAGATGGTAGCAGTAAGGCTTCACACCCTCTGCAGTGAAATATTAAAAAAAAAAAACAAAAACTGAGCCAGTCCATTATATCAGGAATTGTACATTCTTTAACTGGAGAAAAAAAATCTAATGAATAAAATTTTCTCCTTTATATTTTTATGCCATAATTTTTTAACACATCACTTCCTTTACTGTATTAAAATCTATATTGCCTGTATTAAAATCGAATCTATTTTTAAACTTAGAACAAAGTTATATAAGTGGCTAATTTAAATGTGATATGTCAGGATTTATAAGATTCCATGAGGTGTGTCATATTCTGCAAATGATCTGCCTTTTAAACAAGATTGAGAATCACTGAAGCAAGTAAACTGTTAACCATATTCTTCTTAATTTATTTATTCAGTCATTTGTTAAAATTAAAAATAAAGCAAAAGTTGAGGAAGAGCTGAGAAGCAAATGGAGCTCAGTCCAAATAAGAGTTGGAGTTTTAGGTATGGATACATGGAATAGACTGAGAGCTGTCAGAGGGAGGGATGGTGGGGGTTTGGGTGAAAGAAAGTGAAGGGACTAGCTAAAGAACATATATTCCTGACCCATAGACACAGACAACAATGTGAGGATGGCCTAAGGGAAGAGGTGGTGGGGATTGGGTGGAAGTGGGCAAAAAGGGATGAAACAGAGATATCTGCAATAGTGTCAACAATAAAACAAAGTTAAAATAAATATATGTTTAAAAGAAGCATTATTTTGATTCTTTTTTCTTGAAATAGTAAGACTGGCAACCAGTGTGGGTGGGCTGAAAAAAGGAAGGATAGAGAATTATATTTTTGTGTTGAAACACTAAAATAATCTGGACCAGGGTAAAGCACTGCATGCCCATATATTATGTAGACTGAGCAGAGAATGCCAAGCAAACACCCTATTCTGCCACAGTAAGGCACTGGCCTCACATAGAGTTGGAAGCTGGCACACATTAGCAGTCTTAGGACTTTTAATGATTATGAGGAGATAACTAGAATATATTGGCAATGTGGAGGGACCCAGCTAATAATAGTGTTTGTTTAGAGCAGAATGCAATAAAACCTAAAGGATTTGGGTTTGTGATTTAATAGACATTTATGATGGAGTCATAAGAAAATAAGGCAATAAAGGTTATCTAGCCTTATGTAAATTGTCATAATATAGTTTCTCTAAGAGTTATTAAAGTTCAGTATAATTCTATTTTGATACTTGGGAAGATTGTATCTTCCAGCATTCAACTTTTACTTCTTTTTTTAAGAGTTCTAGTAAGGCTAAAAACAAATCTATATAGAAATATTTCATGAATAAAGACTAGAGTCAGGCAAAAAATTAATGATTGTGTAGCCATGCTTAAAATAATCTTTTTCTCTTTGCCAGTGGTTTGATCTAAGCTATCTGTTTACTTCAAAAACAGTACAACATTATAATATCTAATTTTAATCCGAGAATTGCTAAGAAATAAATTCTCCATGCATGACCTACTATTCTCCATTTGAACCTGCAATCCTTGTTTACAAGATCTTAGAATAAAGGTTTAGATATGAAGGAAGCCTTCATATCTTTGAAGAAGGGATGTTGGAGGATGGAAAAGAAAAAAGGAACACAAGATGGAATAATCCAAAAGGCAATTTCAATGAAAGGATACACATGTCATAATTTGTGGCATGTGTATAACCAGGGAAGAATAACCTTCTGCATACATATAAAGAAAGCTTCCCTGACCCTAGCTTGTTTGGATAGAATGTCGGCTTGCAAACTGAAAGGTCCCAGTTTCAGTTCCAGTCAAGCACACATGCATGGGTTGTGGGCTCGATTCCCAGTAAGGGACTTGCAGGAAGCAGCCAATCCATGATTCTCTCTCATCATGGATGTTTCTATCTCTCTCTTCCTCTTCCTTCCTCTTTGAAATCAATAAAAATATATTTAAAAAATGGAAAGCTACCCTCAATATCACTGAATATTGATATTTAATAAATATCATGGATAAAAGAAGAGAGAAAAAAAGGGAGATCCAATATAAGCAGCAATGAACCCAAAAGCAAGGCTTAATTCCTGCAACAAATCTTGGCCAATGTGAAAAGAGTTTGAACAAAATTCTGTCCATATTCTGAAGCCAAAAATATTTATATTTTTGCTTTGATTACTGTTACTGCCTATTTTGAGAATGATTATCACTATTTATACTTTTTCCCTACTTGTGTGTGTGTGTGTATATATATAAATTTATTTATTTTAAGTTGAGTTTATTTGGGAGACATTGGGACATTGGTTAATAAAATTACATAGGTTTAAGAGGCATAATTCTATAATATATCATCTGTATACTGTATTCAACCTAAGCCAAGTCTTCCATCACCATTTATTCCCCCTTTACCTTCTCTCCTCCCAACTTATTTCCCTCTGGTAGTCATACTGTTGTCTGTGTCTTGAGTTTTTTTTTTTTTTTTTTCCTTAATAGCTTCAACTTTTTTCACTCCTGCTCCACTGAAGGTGTCAGTCCGTTTTCTATCTACGAATCTGTTTCTATTTTGTTTGTTACTTTATTTTTCTCATTAGAGTCCACATTATGAATGAAATCACATGGTACTTGCCTGTCTCTGACTGGCTTATTTCATTTAGCATAATTCCATCCAAGTTCATCCATGCTATTTCCCAAGGGTAAAATTTGCTTTTAATATCCAAGTAGTATTCTCTGCTTATACTTCTTATGTATATTTGTGCTGTCATATGTATCTAATACTTGATATATATCTAACATCATGGAACCAATGATAAGATTTTGAGCCCAAAGACAAGAATAATATATAACAACTACATCATCTGCTTACCTGTGATATGATATTTATTTCATGTTGCACTCTGAATTGCATTTAAAATTCTGAATCACTTCTCTGAAGTGCTGAATAGGTTGGTAGATAATTAATGAGATAGAAATATATTGGTTTCACTATAAAGAAAATAGGGCTTACCATTTTAAAAAATCATTACTTATATTAGAAAAATAAAAGTATACAGAATTTAGGGGAAAGAAGAAACCCAGTCAAAACACAAGAGAGAGAGAGAGCAAATAAAAAGGTGCAGTACTTTGGTACTAAAATTTATTAGATGGAGAAAACCAACAATGCCAAGTCAAAATGTCCTGTAGAATCTTTCTGAGCTCTGGCATGAAGATATTATAGGAAGAATTAAAGGGCATTGTGTGTAAGGCTGGGGAAGGGGGAAGAGAAAAAAATTCCTAACACAAATGTCATGTGTTTTAGTTAAAGGTGCAAATAAAAAGATAGCATTTGTAAAAAAAATTATTTTATTTTATTTTATTTTATTTTATTTTATTTTATTTTATTTTTATGCCTAGAATAGCCTGGAGTAAATGAGAAATTGCAATTTAGGGTTTGGTTTATAAACCAGTCATATGACATTTTGACATAAATATTCAGCAATTTTAAAAAGCACATGTCCCTTGAACCAGTAATTTTATTTCTAAGATTTTTTTCCCTGGAGAAATTAAAATAAATAGGAAAAAAGATTTATCTACCAGAATGATTACCACAGGACTATTTATAATAGTAAAAAAATGAATAGAACATAAAAGCTGAATGATAAGTGATTGGTTCAATAAATTATGATACATAATTATGCATAATTATGCCACATAATTTATTGGCACATCCATAAAATGTAGGAGATGCAGCCAAAGTAGTAGTTAAAAAGATATGTTAACCACAAAATTATATTCAAAGTTCCATTAGCAAAGAAGACAGGTCTCAATTCGAAGATCTCTTCTTTCAGTTTAAAAAATCTATAAAAAGTAAAGCAGCCAAAATTGGATTAGCTCAGTGCATAGAGTGTCAGCCTGTGGACTGAAAGGTCCCAGGTTTGATTCTGGTCAAGGGTATGTACCTTGATTGCAGGCACATCCCCAGTAGGCGGTGTACAAGAGGCAGCTGATCCATGATTCTCATTGATGTTTCTAACTCTCTAACCCTCTCTACCTCTGTGAAAATTCAATAAAATATATTTTTAAAAAAGTAAAGCAAATTAAACCTACACAAGTAAAAAGAAAGAAAATATTTTTAAAAAATCGCTACTGAAATCAATGAAATAGAAAAAAATATATACCAAATATATAAATATATAAATAACCTGATACTATATTTAAACAAAACAAACAAACCCTAATGACTCAAAATAAACCATAACCCTAGTTTAAAAAATTGATAAATAAATTTAGTAAAGGAGCAGGGTACTCCTATTGTTTCTTCTATGCCCTTCATTGTTTCACTGTCCTAAGTGTGTTTTTGCTGTGGCCAATAAATTCTTACTTTGCTACACTTTGTATCTTGATTGAAATCTTTCCTTCAAGAAGATAAGAACTGAGGTGTCCTCAGCTCCCTGGTAATGTAAAAACCAAGAGAGGAGGGATCCAGCCAGACAAGGTTTCCCTGAAGATGAGATGCTTTGGCATCGTGATCTTAGAAGATGAATTTGTCAGGAAGATGGGAACCCAGTATGAATAAGGTATAGAATCATAAACAAGCTTGATGCAGTGAGACAGAGAAAGGCCATGAAGAGAGATGAAATCAGAGGGGCAAAAGTAGACCAGTTCACAAAAGCTTTTGTATATGGGCTAAGAAACTCAATTTCTACCCATTTGGTTACAAGGAGCTATTTAAGAATTTTAAGAGGAAGAGAATGACATATATATCACTTTGAAAGCAGTGTGGAGTGTGGAAAACAGTTAGGTGGAAAATAAAGCTAGACACAATATGGTCAGGTAAAGACATTACTGTAGTCAGAACAAGAAATGGTGAGTGCTTCAACCTAGATGAGAGCATGGAGAGAGCTTGGATTCCAGCACTTGGAACTCAGTGAAACGCTTATGTGCCATGTCATAAACTTACCTTCTATGGGCAGTATTCATATTCTAGTAAAAGAAATATCAGTTACCACTTATTGAGTACTTCTTTGTACTGCTTATTGGGCTAAGCACTTCACATATATTATGGTATGTAATCTTCACCACAAACTCATGGTAATGTCTTACACTTGCACTACTTATGAGGAAAGTGAGGTTTAGAGAACTTATATAAGTCACCCAGGAACACTTTGTGATGCAGTTGAGTTTCAGTAAGCCAGTGCTCTTCGTGACTACACAATGCTAGGACACCGTATTTTAAAGTGTTTCTAGAAAGATAGAATGCAGCTATGTCCCAAACTTACCCCATAGATAGCCTCCAATGGGCTGTGAGCAAAACTGACCCTGAGAAAAAGCCCCTTGTCTTAAGTAAATATAGGGAAATAAAGTGAGTCATATCCAGAAAATGAATCTAGGATCTGAGTGTAAGTCATTAGGTTGCAATCACTTTTCTCCTAGTCCTTTCAATTATCCCTATTACCTACCAGGTAGTCTCAAATATAATTATTTCTCTTGACTGATTTTACATCTAAGTTCCACCTTTTTATTTTTCCAGTCCTGAATTGTGGACTTGTGGAAAATAATGACTCAGCAATTCAATTATTTTACAAGAGAATTGACCTAGTTCTATTTCTTATGGCTGTATGATTTTAGGCAAGTCATTGAATCCCTCTGAGCATCATGGTTTTTATAATATAGTGGAAATAATATATCCAAGCTATCTAATTCAGTAGTCTCTACTTATAAAAATGTATATTAAAATACATTGAAAATTATGAAGCACTATAAAATTATAAGAAAGCACAGTACACACATAATGAGAACATAATGGTCAGGCATTAGTTATACTTTTGGTCATGCCATAGTTATACATAATGGTCATGTGATAGTTATACAGTTCCTTTCAAGGTGCATGAATTTGTGCACTGGACAGATTTGTGCACCTTGAAAGGAACTGTGGGCTGCAAGGCTATTGTGGACACAAGGGCATGTCTTGGCCCATCCACTGCACTCCCAGCTGGCCTCTCCTACCACAGTCCCTGGTCCCCTGTCTGCCAATAGCCCCACTCCTGCCGCTTCCATTCCCACACACCATTCGCACTGGCCTTGCTCTCAACAGCAGGTGTGAGCTGGGACCGTGGTTTGCAGAACAAAGAATTTTCAGTAATCACTAGAGGCTCGCCACAATGACAGCAACTGGTACCACACCTTGGTCTGGCA
The DNA here is from genome assembly GCA_963924515.1 of Vespertilio murinus. Classification (NCBI taxonomy): domain Eukaryota; kingdom Metazoa; phylum Chordata; class Mammalia; order Chiroptera; family Vespertilionidae; genus Vespertilio; species Vespertilio murinus. The sequence goes on from OZ004707.1 coordinate 74,230,074, forward strand.
CCCCCTCTCACCTGCTCCACCAATCTCCCACAGCCAACGACACCCACCATGTTCTGTGCTCTGCCACCTGCTGCTGACACCCACCATGTTCCACAGGGGCCCCCTAGTGGTCAGTGCACATCATAGTGGCTGGTGTTCAGTTGTTCCACCATTTGATCTGTTTGCATATTAGGGTTTATATATACAGATATTGTCTTGGTGACTTTCTATGTATAGTTTTCAAGGACAGACACAAGATTCAAAATTATATAGTGCAACTTAGTCCCTACATTTTGCTTTTCCTTGGAAAGCCTCTGATAGATTGCCTGTATTTTATAAAACAAAGAAAATACTGTTTTCTTTTATCTACTAAATTACATATTTTCCATCTTTCAAAGTATTGCTCAAAATCCAACCTGTCTTCTAAGTTAAGATTCTTACATGAAAATTAATTTGATACATTGCCTCATAAAGCAGAAACACTGGTATATTTATTTTTATACTTTATTACTATTTTTGGTAATAAACTGTCATCTTGAGTTAGAGAACTGGTTCAAATAACAGCTCCATTTATTTAGTGTATCTTTGATGAAATGACATCACTTCTAAACATCCATTCCCTTTTCTGTAAAATGGAGCTCATAATAACACACTCGATTCATAAGGTTTTGAAGACTAATTAAGATATATAATATGAAGTAATTACTATAGCATGTCATAAATAAAAGTTCAATAAATATCATTCATTATTGGTATGCACTTTACATTTAGACAGCAAATTGCCAGCACAACTAGATGTTTGTTTGTAGTTTTTAATCTCTATTTTTCCTTTTTACTCATATTTTCCTTATATTCTATAATCCCACACCATCAATCAATGCTAATATCTTCTTGTTGCTATGTGCAAATTTCTGTTAATAAATAAATTTCAATGGGAAAAGGAAGCATTCTATGTTCAATTTAGACTATTTTTAAATAAATCTCATTAGAAAGTACCATTGTGCATATACTTCCTTTAATATAGAGATATCATGTCTGTTTATCCTTCCCAGTAATTCTGAGACACCTCGAAATGATTTCTAAGTCTTCTCATTTTTAATCGATGTCCTTATGTTCCTCTACTTTACACGGCCAGATCACGCTTCCTTATGTTCCTTTAATTTATAGAAACAAAAACATTTGGTGAATGGTTTAGAAGTTTTAGTAAATGTTATGAAATTGTTTCCATGTAATTATGCAGATATAGTCCTGTAATCATTGCATACATTGATCTTTTATAGCTCTTTTTCCCATAGACTAATTATTGCTTCATTCTGTGACGTATTTTGCATCCACTTTCGTGCACAGAAACTTTATTTGGTCACATACTAATGATGGATCTACTTCTCAGGAGAAGGCTTCACCCCCACCAGGCTCACACACACACACAAAAAACAAAAACAAAAACAAAAACAAAAACAAAACAAAAACAAAACTGATCTATAAACCTGGAGTGAAAATTTACTAATTTCTAAGAAAAGTATAACTATTGCATGACCATTATGTTCTGTGATTGACACTATACATACAGAAGAAGCGATAATCAGAGGCAGGGAAGAAATTTTCACAGGAACTGGACAAAATTGCAGTTTTAAGAACAGAATGTTATCTCCATGAGAAGACTGACACTGCAGGCTTGAGGACAGGGTTCTGAACCAGTTAGAATCAGTTAGAATATTATCTCCATGAGAAGACTGACAGAGCAGCAACACTGCAGTCAGAGTTCACTCAATAAACCAGGTTTCATAGCAATGGAAATCACTTAAATCAAATGGTTAACAAGACCAGAGGAAATGCATTATAGATGGGACTTGAGTTTCTGAGTTGGCTGACTAAGGTTTCCTCTTAGATGAATAGTGTATTAATAAACCCAGCTAGCCCTAGCCTAGCCAGCGAGCTTCAGCCTGTGGACTCAAGGGTCTCAGGTTTGATTCTGGCCAAGGGCACAGACCTGGGTTGCGGGCTCCACCCCCAGTAGGGGGATGCAGGAGGCAGCCAATCAATGATTCTCTCTCTGTTCTTCTCTTTTCCTAAAATCAATACAGAAATGTATTTAAAAATAATATAAAGTATTTTTTAAAAATAAGCCCTGCTTTAAAACAAGTCCTGCCGTTCCCTCCCTCTTCCACCCCAACTCAGTATTCAATATTGCTCTCACTCTCTCTTAACCTCTCTCTCCTCCCCTTCTTAGTGGATCCTTCTACTCATAGACATATTCTTTATTTGATTGTATTAAAATATTCAATTCATATTATAATTGTCTCCTTATGGCAAGTTTGTATTTTTCTACTCTGACCTGACAAATATTTATTTTATTGTTTAGGTCCATAAATACAGTCTTCCTTTCTGTAAATTCATGAAAAAAAATATCATTTGAATTTTGGTAAAAATTCCATATATGTATAGCAGTATCATACAAGTTTAGGCTAAGAATATTAGCCATATCATAGAAATGTTTTCCTTTAAAAGAAAAAAAAAATTACACATACACACACATGAATGTTTGGCATATAAACAATAATTCAAAAATAGAATTGTAAAATGAATCCACATTGGTTTATGGACATTTCTCTAAGCACATTTTTGACCACTCTGTGTCCTTGACATTCTATTTCTAGGGAAGTGACCTGTTTTGTGTGGTAAGTTTTCAAAGAATAACTACTTAGGCAACTTAGTTCAGTGTTATCTTTCATCCTCTCAGGAGCAGCCTTGTAATAAGCCTTTGGTCCAGCTATCTAGGAGGGGAGAAGGGTATGCCCAATTCTGGGGTGTGGTATCTGAATCACCTTCCTAACTGATTCAGAATCCTGTCCTCAAGCCTGGCAGCATTGAACGTGTTGTTTTTCTTTATTTACTTCTTTTTCTCAACTTTTCTAAACTTGGTTGGGAGATGGATATACAATTTGCTAGCCCATTCCTTGGAAATCTCCAACCCAATGTATGCTAAATGCTAGTAATATTCATCCACAAACCTGAACTTCAGATGACTTAGCTGCAACCTTTGGAACCTACCATTTAATTTTTAGCCTAGAGAATGTGGTAAATTATTTATTTAAGAATTTTTACAAGCCAGTGCACACACTTTTTCTAAAATGGAGCAGTACAAAGCTCTCCACATGCCATTTTTAAACACTAATATGCTTCTGAGAACACACATGTTGTAAAAGATGTTCATTCCCTTTCCAAAGATGTCCTTAAAGCAGACACTATAATTAATTACTGGGAAGGGGGACGATGTAGTGAGGAAAGACTTCTGGGACCATTTTTACTTCACTACCAGCCTTTGTGTGAAAGGTGAGATGTCTTTAACTTCAAGTCTCAATTACTCCTACCTTTTCTCCAGTTGCCCCCATCAGGTCATGCTGCCAGTAACAAATCTTTTTAGGACCTTCATGCAACAGTGAATATAAAGTACAACAGAATTCTTCTTTTTAATGAGCAAGCTTTCCTAAACTTTACAAAACAGTTCTGTATGTCCACTTGATTGTACTCTTTATGAAGTGAATGTATTCCCAGTCAATTCTCTCTGTTCACAGGTAAATTTAGCTTTTCATTAAGATTTGTTAGGATAGTGATATTTGGTATTTGCTGAGTCTCTCAGTAAGACACTGGATTTATTGGCTACCTTTTCATTTTCTTTCAAGGCTGTTCAGCTTCAGCAAACAAATTTTAAGAAGGTGTTTTTCACTGGGAGAATGATTTTGACTCTTTGTTAGAATTAAACACTAAACATTTTAAAGGAAAATTTCAAGAGTAGATACCATTGTCAAAATCTCTTTTTGATTTAAATGATTAAAGTATTATTTTTAAAAAATACGAATGCCTGTTCCTTAGATCTCTTTGACATTCAGAGAACTAACATAGGACTTGTCAGGTGGTTTAATAATTGCTTTGAGTGGCAACCTCATCAAAAGAACATAATCAGAAAATTAATCACTATTTCTTTAGAATATTTTGTTTTAAAGTATGAAGGATTTGGAAATTGAGTTATACACCTAGACTTTTCTTTAACCATGAGGACCCTTGTTTATTATTGACCTTGATAGGCATGTAATAACCAATTTAACTTCTTAAAGTTAAATAAACTATCATTTATTCCCAACTACTCAAGCATTCTTTACAATCCATTTTTTTCAAATTACAGAAGATATAGTTAAAACAGATTTTTCCACATTGCTCCCCAGCTATGAATGCAGGTGCGTGAGGGACCCAGTTTTAACATGCTCTGCATCCATCCAGCATCTCTCCTGTACCTAACTACGGCATGCTTTGAGTCAAGTTCATTCAAGGGTCGGGCTATGCGGATAAAAACAAGCGTGGGAAGATGCATATCACTGGCCTTCCACTTCAATGTTGCAGACATCTTCTAATTGCCATCAGTTAAAAATCTCTCCATGTCCTCCATTAGAATAACTTGGGGAAATAACCAGTCTCAGAAGCATCAAGGAAGTAAGCTGTCATGCACACTATCATTGTAACTTTAAATTGACCTGTATGATATACAGTAGTAGATCATGTGTGGTGGTAAGGTTTAGAATAAAGAAGTGAAGAAAACCCATAAGGAAGGAGAATAGCATAGACGTCAAGTGAAGGTGAAGTCAGCAGCCAAAAAGCTCTCAAATGCTCTCCCTGCAGGGCAGCACACCTCTCTATCACCTTGGTTGATCCTAAAACAGCTGTTTTTGAACTCAGGAGTTTACTTCTTCCAGCACTGTCAGCAGCAGATGAGATGAAGATTTATAGCTGTTGTCAGTAGCATATTAATGCCCCTGCGGTCTGTCGTGTCTTATGAGTTTCCACAGTAATGTCACATAAATTTTGACTTAAGACATACAAGGATGAAGTAGTCTTCTGGGATGCTGGAGATAAAGCACTTAAGGTAGATGGAGGAAGGAAGTAAAGAAGTAAAGGATAGGGTCACATGGCTATCATGATAGCCTCTTAGTAGTTAAGATCCCACAGCAGCTTAATCTGAGAGTGCATGTTACACAGTGTCATCTAAAGCAGGGTTTCTCAGCAGTGGCATGTTGACATTTTGGACTGGATAAGTCTTTGGAGTGTAGGGTTGGCCTGTGCACTGTAAGACTTTCAGCACATCCCTGGTCTCTACCACTAGATGCCAGAAATCCATTTGGGGCCATCAAAAGTGTCTCCAGACAATACCAAAGGTTCCCTGGGAGGCAAAATCACCTCCAGTTGAGAACCACTGGCCTAACCCAGCAAAGCACATGCCACTGAATCATTTTACCCAGTAAAATATATATACGCTCTATATCTGTGTGGATGCACAGCTTTTAAGTATTTTTAATAATAAATTTTAATTATCTATAATAAAGGGATATTAAAGATATGTTAATGTTAACATTTTTTTGTATAAGACATTTGAATATTAAAACACACAATAGAAAAGTTATCAAAAATAAAGACTTTGAGTAGTTTTCAGGAGTCATGTGTGTACACATATTCATATATTGGTTAGCTTAAGCCTGAGATAGGACACATGATTGTAGAAAGAATTGCACTATTTAAAATTATTACCAATGTGGTAGCATAAGTATTAATCTGGTGATGAAATTAGTATTAATTACATAATACAGTTAATAATAATAGATACTATTTTTGAACATATATTGCTTCCTACTTGTTGTCATAGTTAATCTTTATAATAAACTTTGATACATGTAGTATTACTATCTTAATTTTATATATAATTTTAAATAGTCTTTGCTGGTATTGCTGAAAAACTTGTTTTTATAAATAAATAAACTAAAGGAAAAATGTGTTCTAGATTATAAGTCTTTGTATATGAGACATAAGAAAGTGAACCAGGAAATTTGGCTCTCATTAAATTAAGTTAATCAATGAAGACAGTGAAACTGAGTGGTATTAAAACAGCATCTTCTTTGAAGCTACATAATCTACACTATTTAAATTGGTCTAATTATCTGGATATCTTCCTATTCTTTCTTCCTTTTGTAGCCAGGTATAAAAAAACACATGAAGTTTCTTAGAAAAATAACATATTTCTTGTATTATAAAACATGTATGAATTAGCTTTTAAAAAAAAATATATATATATATTTTATTGATTTTTTACAGAGAGGAAGAGAGAGGGATAGAGAGTTAGGAACATTGATGAGAGAGAAACATCGATCAGCTGCCTCCTGCACACCCCCTACTGGGGATGTGCCCACAACTAAGGTACATGCCCTTGACCTGAATCGAACCCGGGACCCTTCAGTCCGCAGGCTGATGCTCTATCCACTGAGCCCAACCAGTTTCGGCTGTATGAATTATCTTGCTGCTGACTAAAGAAATCTTCCCCCATTTAACAGGTAATAAATATTTACTCATTTCAGTTGTCACTGGTTAAGAGTGTAGGCACAGCTTGGCTCATTAGCTCAGTCCTCTAGCTCAGGATACCTCATGAGGCTGCAATCCAGATGTTGACTGAGCCGCGGTCATCGTAAGGCTAATGGTGAGGGGGATACATCCTTGACCTCACTCTTAAGGTTGTTAACAAGGCTTGAGTCTTTGCAGACTGTTGGCTAGAGATACCAGTTCCTTGCTATATCAACCTCTCCATAAGACAGCACAGAATTCAGCAGCTGAATCGCTTCAAAGTGAGCCAGAAAAAGGAAAGAAGGTGCTAAAGATGGAAACCACAGCCCTTTGGTAACCTAATCTTGGGAAAGACATGCCACATGTGTTTCACTGGAAAAGATTCACAAGATCAAATCTACACATAAAGGTAGGGAACACCCATCAATGTTTATATCAGGAGACAGGATATATGGGGCCATCTAAGGGGCCTACCACATAGATTAATAGAAAATGAGCAGGCAAGTACAATTTAAATACTGGGTAAGCAAGGTAAACTATGTTCTGTTCTTTTTGTGTCCTTTACTTTGAATGCCTGTCAGATAGTAAGAGAATGTAAATTATTTTCAAGTGAAGCTTCTACTGTCTTTTACGATACCAAGTTTAGAAGTGCAGAATTTTAAGAGGAATTCTTCAAGAGGAATACCTCAGCACCAGCCAGGGCTAATGAGTGAACACCATGAAACTATTTCTAGAAGTGTCACCTTTCTTGTGATCTTTTTCTTTAAAATTCCCCTGGAGGATGGCATTTATGTCCCCTGGCAAGAGACCGTTCACTAGCTCACTGCATAAAGATGGAGTCCCACAGGAGGAAAGCTTCTGCAAGATATTATTTATTCTCTGCCTCCCTACTTATTCTAAAAGGAAGGGAAATTGAAAGAGAGGAAGTTTTTGAACACAGCATGAATACAGAGCTTGTAACTGTCATGTTACTTTTAGTTTAAACTTGAGCCTCTCTTATTCTTCCAGCAGAACCTTTGAAAGTGCTGCTGCCAATGCAGAGGGGACCACATTATCTCAGTTACTGCTTTTCAAGCAGACACGGCATTTAAGTTAATTAAAATGCCTACCTTGTTTTCTTTCTCAAACCTTAGCAGTTTTAAAGAAGAAAACCCAGACAATTCATTTGCCAGGAGGGAAAAGAAAAGTCAAACACGTTGCTAAAAAATCAAGGACTGAATATAACCATCACCACATCTTTCAAGTGTACATTTCTTTCATTGGACCACTATTTTCAACTTTTTTCTTTACTTACCGAATGCTGATGACCAACTATTTACCTCTGGTTTTAATAACAATGCAATTATCAGTTACAGCACAATTATAGTAATCAGTTATTAGCAAATGTTGTAGTTCATTATTAATAATTATGTATTACAGGATATGGGAAAATTAAGTTATGAAATTTTTATTAAAATGTTTATTTTTATTAAAATGTTTCTTTTATTAAAATGTTTCTTACAAACCTTTATATTGGCTTACATACCTAAATATTCATTGTGGGCTGCATGCAGCCCTCGGGCCATGAGTTTGACATGCTTGCTGTAGAAAAAAAATAAAAAAGAAAGAAAGAAATAGGGTAGTAGCTAGAAGACAATGAATATTCGAAGAGGAATGCATGTTTTAATTATGGAAGAGCTTAATATATTAAAGTTAAGATATATATATATATATATATATATATATATATATATATGTATATATATATAATTTGTGTTGTTTGTTTATTTTAAATAGGAAAGAGTCACTTTAGAAAATATTTACATCCTAAAGAAGAAATAGAATAGGTTTTGTTAACTTGAAAAATGCTTATATAGTCTGAACATAAATCCCAGAAATTTTAGACAGATATTTCATAAATGTACTATTGTGTGCAAGTTAGCTTTTCTTGGGAGAAGATACCCAACTTTCATTTTTCAGGGTCTCTGACATACACATTCAAAAAATTAGTTGAACAAATGGATTAATCAAATAATCATGAGGATCTGTGACCCACAGATGATTGATAGAATTTTTAAACATAAAATCAAGAGAGAAGCTAATAAATATTTTATATGGGATGACATAATGTTTATAATTATAATATGACATTAATTTTAAAAACTGAAGGTTTCAAAGACCCTGAAGACTGCACTCGAAGCCTACTTTACTGCTATATTTTCCAGCACATAAAGTATTAGACCAATTATATATTCTGAAGACAACCCCCTATTTTTTAACAAGCTTTACTAATATTATTGATTTTTAACACTTTCTTTTTTACACATGACTCTATATTCTAACCAAAGGTCTTGTTAAATACAAACATTAATAAATTTTCTTGCCAAAACCGGTTTGGCTCAGTGGTAGAGTGTTGGTCTGCGGACTGAAAGGTCCCGGGTTCGATTCCAGTCAAGGGCATGTACCTTGGTTGCGGGCACATCCCCAGTAGAGGGTGTGCAAGAGGCAGCTGATCGATGATTCTTTCTCATCAATGTTTCTAACTCTCTATCCCTCTCTCTTCCTCTCTGTAAAAAATCAATAAAATAATTTAAAAAAAATAAATTTTCTTGATCCAGAAGTGTTTTGAGAGAGGGAAGCTCATCTTTGCTCAGTGGTAGGTATCAGTCCCTGAGAAGGTCATGAACAAACAAGATGAGCTACTACATTTACTTTTAAGAAAACACATGCATTTCTTTCAATGTGTGTGTGGCAGGAGTTCTGGGAGGCTGACAGGGCTGCTGACCCATCAGTACTCAGAATTATCCTGAGTATGGCCTCCCATTCCTTGGTATCCAATTAGTAATGATTCTCACTTTTCCTTCCCCACCCACATCAATCCTCAGAAACACTAACTTACACTGCATAGTATGGATAGGTACGCTCCTGTTCCTCAGGAGCACATAGGTAAATAAGACCTTAATATAGGTTTAACGTCATGGCTAATTTAGACATTAGAAACTACTAAATTCAAGTTTTCATAACAGTTTATTTGTACAAAAATCTACCATATATCTACCATATATATATATATATATATATATATATATATATATTTAATTCTGTTTTATCAAAGCATTAAAGATCTTGGGCTTTGTAATAATTAGTTGAACACGAGATTCCTTCTCCCTCAGCTTGGTTTTGCTGGGACTAATGCTCTGCACCAAATTAAATATTAATAAAAATCTTGAAGAATAACATTCATTTTTTAATAGTTTTTGAGTTAATATTGTTTTATGTCAAAATCAATTACCAAATTTGGTAATCCAATTTCCAGATGCATGATGATCACATGCACTAAGTGTCCAAAGACAGAACACTAGGTAGACAGGAATCTCTATATATACCATGTTTCCCCGAAAATAAAACATCCTCTGAAAATAAGACCTACTTACAGGTTTCCTTCTGAGTGAAATATAAGGCATCCCCCGAAAATAAGGCCCCCTGGCTCTGTCTCAGAATGAAAATTAATTTACCATAAACTGGTTACTAGGGCCGCCCCAACTGGTGTCTAGCAACCAGTGATGTTACTTGGAGTCCTGACATCACTGCTGTGTGGAGGCAGAGTGGAGGTTGGAGTGAGTGGTGAGTGCAGGGTGGGAGAGAGGAGGAGACTTTCACAGATGCATGTAGAATAACAGGAGGATTAGAGCAGATGGGACATGGCAAAGGTGGTGAGTGCTGGTCTGTCTCTGGTGACACTACCTGATGCTCGCGGCCGCCTTCATGATGACTGAAGGTTCTCAGTCAGTGGCAGATACTGCTCCAGCCCAGATCTAGGCCCCAGCAAGCCCAGTGACAGTCCCCAGGCAGGACCCAGGGGGTAAATGTCTGATAAAGGCATAGGGGGGATATCTGGTGAAGGTGTTCAGTGGCACAGGGGTGGGGGGAGGGGGACGATCAAAATGACACAGGAGGATCAGAGGGGACAATCGAAATGACACAGGAGGATCAAAAGGGGCTACTAAAATGGTAATCCCCCTCTGATTCTCCTGTGTCATTTTGATTCTCCCCTCTAATCCCCCCTGTGTCATTTTAAGTGATCCCCTTACCCCCACCTTGATACCCCAATTCCTTTTTTACCCCTAGAAATGAGTGCAAAAAGAAAAAGCTACTCCTTGGAGTACAAGAAAGGAATTGTGGAAGACTCTTGGGGCCAAAATCTTACTGCTTTCTGCAAACGGAAGACGTTGAGTATCCAATAGGTCCGAAAATGGCTTGCAGAATATGGTAACCTCATTGAACAAGTGGACAAGGGAAATGCTAAAAAGCGCAAGTGTGGATCAGGTCTGCAACCATTATTTTCTGAGCTGGAAGACCTGATCTGTGAATGGGTTGTTGACAGGAGAGCAAAGGCTTTAGTTGTGAATAGGGCTCAGATTCAAGAATTTGCCCTTGCAATAGCACCACAGTTCGACATAGCCCCCTAAGACTTCAAAGCATCACAACACTGGCTGGATAATTTCCTTTAGCGAAGTGAACTGTCTTTAAGAAGATCTACATCATTGTTTAGGTTGGAAGATACTCAAGTTATTAAGCGAGCACTTGCATTCAAGTCCTTTATTGATGATGCTGACTTCTCTAAATACAATCTTTCCAACAGGATTGCTATGGATGAAACTGCAGTGTTTATGGGCCAATCATCTCAAACAACAATTGAACAGTGGGGTACCTCCTTAGTGTACATTCCCTCCACTGCTTACGAAACTGCACGTGTTTCCTGTATTTTGGCAATGCTTGGATGGCACTAAAATTCCACCTTTAATCATTTCTAAGGGCAAGAAGGAAAAGATTGAACGTGTTTTTGGCATTTTTATTCCTGAAACTGAAAAAGCATGGACCACACAAGCAGTTATAAGGAAGCTGGTGGATTTAATGCTGCTGCTTGTTATGCAAGGGAGCTAAAGAGGTCTGCTAGTCTGGGATGCAGCCAGCATTCACTGGGTTAAAGACATGAAGACATTTCTTCACGAAAGAAAAATAGATCAGATAATGATTCCAGCAGGAATGATGGCCTATCTCCAGACTCTTGATATTGCAATAAACAAGCCATTCAAAGACAATTTGTGCATGGAAATTAATGCAGATCTTTCCCCCAATGGAGCCTTGAGATTATTGCATCCCAGGCAACACCTATGAGGAAAACTGAACCATAAGCACCCAGAAAAGATGCACCTAGGATTGACACATAGAAACTGTGACATAATAAATATCATATTAAGGCACTACATTTTGGGATAATTTTTCATGCAGCAATAGACAACTGACACATCACCTAAAAATGTTTCCTGATTCTGGTTCATTCCTTGGAAGGTTTGGAGTCTGGCACAAAGTATATTTTGTGTCCTTAGTAGAAAAACACTAGATTATAGTCATATCCAAAGATATTCTAAAGAAATGGAGGAACAGTCAAAGGGGAACTTAAAATCTGAGTGATAACAAAGATAATGAGAAAGGGGGGATGTCCTCACTCTGCTTCGATTATGGAGTCATAGTGGTGGAAGCCCGTGGGAGGCCCACATGTCTGAGAATCCACACTGGCACTTTTCACAAGTACTTACGAGTCTCTAACAGGCTACTTTCTTTCTGAATATGTAGAAATTTTCTCATATTATGACTATTTTATTCATGATCTTAGAAGTTTACCATTTTATTGTCTTTTATAGTAATTTTAAAAGCTGATGCTTCCAAACTACTTCTGTTCTCATATATATATTTAAATAAACCACTTTAATGATTATTAATATACTTTGGCAATGATTTCAATTTTATTTGTTTTAACCAATCAGACCTCTACTTTAATTAAGTCATATTTTAACAATGCATGGGAAGTTTTGGAGGAAATTATTATATTTTTCTAGAATATTAAAGCAACTCATGTTCTCCAAATACCACTGGTGATTCTTAACTGGAATATCTCATCCCTCAAAAACCTTTCTAGATGACTTTAAATCAGTTTTTCTTAGGAACCTTTTTTCTTCTCCAATAGATATATAATAGGAAATGAAGAGGGAAAAGTAATTAGATCAGAGGGATAACTGGACTGGCAGACCTAATAGTCAAAGGGCTCCACAGTCCTACCACTGTGCACTATCCCTGGGCTTGCTATGCTTCAGGTGCCACGAACTAATGTTTCTATATAATCATAGTATTTCATCTCTCTTACACAAGTTTTAGACTATAGTCTTCCCATTGAAAATATGCAATGGCTGATGTGTTTTAAGTCACATAACAGGTCTCACTTTATTGGGGGTGCCTGTGTTAGGGACTCTGAAGCTCATCAGGAAAGAAAGTTGGATCTTATTAACAATGACTGTCATGTCATTTCTTTAGGAGAGAGCAGTGGGTTTAACACATTTTCATCTATTTGTCATCTCTAATGTGTCCTTCCCACCTTAAAATTCTATAGTGATTTAAGCTCCATTTTCATTTGATTTGTCTGGGCACCAAGAACAAAGAATGATTACAATAAAATGCTAATGACTGAAGTTACTGCTTACCATTTCTTGCCCAAATGGATGCTTTTTTTTTTTTTCTTCTTGACCTTGGTAAAGCGTATTGAATCACCTAACCCAAATATAGAAAAGCACATTTACAATGAGTAAGAACTTCATTCATGAATCACTAATGAGAGTTCTAAGTGGGAAGGTGGAAAAATCTTGATACTTATAATGTAGGTAATTCACAATTGCAGAATGAACGAAAATTTTGTTTGAAGATAATAACTTTCCATTTTCACTTTGCAATGCCTTTAATACAAGTTTAACATGAAAATCTCTAGACATAAAGTAAAAAAGAAAAAGTAAAAAGGACAGTGGACACTTCAAAATTCCCGATACCTAACTGAAAAATTCTTGTCGTAATTAGCTATATGCTATTACACTGCAAAGATTCTTAGGATATAATAATGACTCTGCCATCTTTTCACTCGTTATGCCCTATTATCATATTGTCCCATTAGAGAGACAGAGGCTGTTTAAGGGCTCTTAACATCCAAATCTGCCAAATCTGGAAAAGCAGCTATTAATTCTAATGTCTTTTGTGTTAATACATAAAGTCAAAGGAATCTGATAGATTTGTGCTAATGGATTCTGTACCTTCTGTTTTCTTAGACTCTGCTAATATTCATTTTCAAATGAATATTCAAACATTTTAAAAATTTTTGTATAAGAAGTTCACAAAATAAATTCTCAGTTGAGGTATATAATGCTCACAAAATTCACAGAATCTCTGTCATTTTAAACTTCAAGCTAAATGTCTGTTATTGTAGAACCTAATTTTACTTTTTTCTAACATTGCAAAACTCACTAAATTTCTCACTATAATTTCCTGGATTACTCATTTATTTACTTATTTAGAAAATTATTAACCGAAGACTTTATGTTAGTGCCTCTTCAGGGATTCAGAATAACATGGGTATTTTGAAAGCATAACTTTGAGGTTCTTCCAAAATATGAACGACAAAACTCCATAATCCTCAGGACTGCTTCTCCAGCCTTGCCACCAGTCTGAAGGCTCAGAAACTTTAGATCCGCTCGTTAGTATTGCATGGTGACCTTGACAAGCCACCCTACAGCCATAATATCTTTCTCTCCCCTTCAAAGAGACATTTTTTCATTCACTTTTGTGTCACAGTATGGATGTACTAATTAAGGCCAAAATCTCAAAAGTGCAAAGGAAAAGATATTCTAAAAAAAAAAAATCAAACAGAAGAAGTAAGATTTTTCTCTTGAGATTTATCTCTGGATGAGATAGACTTTTATGTGACTCAAAAGAACAGTTTACAACTCTTGCAAACCCATAAATTAGAGTTTAAGGGTACAAGATAATTCTTTATTTCATAAAAAAATTATAGTTCACTTTAAGTGTTTGTTTACAGATTATTAAAAACTCCATACAATGAGAATTCAATGACAACATATTACAAAATACTCTTAAGTATCAGAAATTATGATGGAAAAAATTAAAAATATTAATAATAAAATGATATTTATATATTTTGTTTTAGTTTTTAATTTACTAGAAAATTAAAACCCTGCTTGTCAAAATGCTGACTTTTCCTTTTCCTTCTATGGCCTTGTCCTTTATTACTATGATAATTATTTGCTCTTTAAAGAAATGAATGAACAGTTGGTTGGATAGATGAATGAATATACAGATGATAGATAGATAGATAGGTGATAGATAGATGATAGATAGATAGATAGATAGATAGACATTAGATAGATAGATAGATGTTTGATAGATAGATAGATAGATAGAGATCACAGATTCCCATATATATATATATATATATATATATTTTTTTTTGTTGTTGTTGTTGTTGTTGTTGTTGTTGTTGTTCATTTCTGTGCCTCCTAATTAGTTCAAGGTCCTTATTTCCCACTGATCTCCTTCTTTTAAAAAATATTTTTGTTGATTTCAGAGAAGAAGGGGATGGAGAGAAAGAAATATCAATAATAAGAGAGAATCACTGATTGGCTGCCTCCCGCATGCCTACACAGGGAGGAGTTCAAGCCCTCAACCCTGGCATATACCATGACCTAGAACTGAACATCAACCTCCTGGTTCACAGTTCAATGCTCAAACTGGGCCTACTGATCTCCTTTTGACATAGCTTCAGGGCAGATCCATCTCTAATCTGTTTTCCACAACACCCTTCCCAGCCTCATCTAATATTATGCCCATCTATTTTCTTGCTCTCCATGCTTCACCCATACTTTCTTCCCCACGTTTCCACAAATTGCCCATGATTGTTTCCAATACTGAGCCTTTACAATTCTCTTCCCATTAGCTCTCATCCCTTTTCTAACTGCTTTTGTTATTTAGTGCTAATTCTTTCTTTAGCTCTCTAATTCCCCCCAATTTTTATTTTACTCACATCAGTAATATTTTTGCACTCATAGCCTAATGAAAATATGTGCACACATATGCGTGCACATACACATTAAATTCAGCTAAAATATGATATGAATGTGATAAAATATACAGAAAGATAGAAAATTTAAAGAATATTCTAAAAATAAAATATAAATGTTACATTTTAGTTGTGCTTATTAATTATTAAAAAGCTCTTTTGTCATGAAAAATATTTTCAATAATATTTTGTGAGAAATGCATCTAGATATGCAGTAATTTGGAAGTCTGATGCTTCTAAATTCTTTTCACTTTGAATTAAAAACATGTTTTATTAGATTTATTGGGGTGACACATATATCCCACATATGAGTGAAATTATAAGGTTCTTGACTTATTCTGACTTATTTCACTTAGCATGATAGTCTCAAGATCTATCCACGTTGCTGCAAATGATAATATCTCATTGTATATTTGGGCATGTTCTTTATGCAATAATCTTATGTTATGGCCACCATGTTGGGAAAAAAGAAAAACTCACAAAGGTACATAGTCAGAAAGGCAGTAGAGTTCAGTAATTGGGTCTGGAGTCAGATTAGACAAATATCTGTATTAACCAAGTTCTAGTTGTGTCATCTTTGGGAGGTTTTCTAACTTTTCATAGCCTCAGTTTACTCATGTGAAAAATGTCATGGTAAGTGTATCACCTCCACAGAGTTCTGATGACTAAATGAGTGAATATGTAGAAATCACTAAGAAGAGAGACTGGCCCAGAGAGAGTGCTTTATTAATCCAGCTAGTATTATTATGTTTATAAACTCAGATATACAATAGCACTTTGCATATTTCACACTTCAAATTATCTACTTTGCTGTGTATTATCATGAGATAAAAATATTTAAGTATTATGCTAACTCTGTACCATTGCTTATAATTATCCCTATAAATCTCAGACAAGCTGCCACTATATGTGTAGGTATAAACATAGGTTGTTTTTTAAACTGTTTTGATTAAAGTCAAAAGTTCAGTATTTCTCCCCTTTAGTCAAGTATTTCAACTTTTAAATTTCATTTTAAAGCAGAATCTTGCAAATGCCACAAGCTCAGACATGTTATAAACATATGTTCATTCATCCAACTGCATAGCCAACCATCACATTGTGAATTTGTCTTAATACTTGTTTCTTCAAATAATAAACAGTATTTTCTGTGCCAGTATTTATTGCCAAAGTTTGTATTTTAACATTCTCTATGTCTGGTTTCAGCTACTTTTATTATGTCATGAAAACCAGTGGCATTTTGAAGTCTGTTAATAAACAGGAATATCAATAGAGGTTTTTAAACATATGTCCTTATGTTTATGAAGACGCAGAGTACTGGATTGGGTATTACAATATGTTAAACATAATTGAAAGCATTATAAAACTTTGTCCTCCTGTTCTGAGTTCTTAGGCTTCTTAATATCAGGTAATTTCTCAAACTGTTCTATACAGTCTACAAATGGATCATAATTGAAGCCATCTCTTCATTTTGTCCAATTTAGTTGCCAGTATAATACTACATGATATGACTTGGGCAATACATTTTTGCTGTTTCGGTATACCAAGAGCAAACAGAAAAATGAACCCACCATTGCCTGCCTCTCGGCAGAGAATATATCCTTTCCTTCAGGATACTTCAATCCCGAATGCAGCCTAAATCTCACCCAGAGATAAATTCAGGCTCTCCATGTGTCCCCTGATTAGCCAATAATGGTAAAATGTAATTTCTTTCTAATTTGCACATAAATGTAAGTAAATTATACTACTGTCTTGGTGCTCTGCCAGTGGACATCTAGTATAACTGAGAGGGTATATAATCTTCCCTTTAGAGGCTACATCATCAGCTCTTTTCTTAATCATCACTTCTTTAGGAGAGCTGGTCAGGGCCATGAATGACTGAGATAACATCATCTACTGAGTCTATAAATATGTGTCTTTAAAAAAATTTATTGAATATACAGAGTGACCTTAGTTAAAACAAGTATACATGTTTCAGGTGTACAATTCTATAATACATCCTCTGTATATTGCATTGCGTGCTCACTACTCAAAATCAAGGCATCTTCTGTTACCATTTATCCCTTCTTCTACCTCTTCCCAACCCTTTCCCTCTGATAATTGCCATATTGTTGACTGTCCATATTTTGTTTTGTTTTTGTATTTTATTTACATAATCCCTTTACCTTTTCCACCTAGCCCCCAACATTCCTCCCCTCTAACAGCTGTCAGTCTGTTTTCTGTATCTGCTATGGGCTCAGTGCATGAATTCGTGCACTTTGAAAGGGATTGTGGGCGGTGAGGCTGAAGTGGGCACAAGGTTGGGTCTAGGCCCATCCTCCATACCCTGCCTAGCCCCTCCTGTCATGGTCTCCAGGTCCCCTGTCTGCTGGCAGCCCTACTCCTGCCTCCGCTGCTCCCATGTGCTGACGGTGCCAACCCTGCTTGCATCTGCTGATGGCATGGAGCAATTGGGGCTGGAGCTGGCAGCTGGTGTGAGCAGGGACAGTGTCAGCAGCAGATATGAACAATGGCTGTGGGCCCTGATCACCCCTCATGAGCAGGGAGAGGTGGAGGAGCCCTGAGGAGCGATCAGGGTGGCAGCTGCCATCTGCACCAGCTGACAGTGCTGAGTGATCAGGCTTGCAGCAGATGCAAATGCCAGGTGAACCGCAGCATGCAGGAACAAAGAATTTTCACTAACCATCAGAGGCTTGCCCCAATGACAGTGACCTGTGCCCCGCCTTGGTCTGGCACCCCCACTCACCTGCTCCACCATCCAGCTGCAGCAGATGCCTGCTATGTTCTGCACTCTGCTGCCTTCTGCTGACACTCACCACGTTCTGCACGTGGCCAGTGCACTTCATAGGGACCAGTTGTTCAGTTGTTCCACCATTTGGTCTATTTGTATATTAGGATTTATATAGACAGATGAGTCTGTTTCTATTTTGTTTGCTTATTTTTATTCATTAGATTCCACATGTAAAATGTAATCACATGATATTTGTCTTTCTCTGACTAGCCTACTTCACTTATTACAATACTATCCAGGTCCATCCATGCTTCCCAAAAGGTAAGATTTCCTTCATTTTTATGGATGAGTATTTTATTGTATAAATGTAACACAACTTTTTCATCCACTAATCTACTAATAGGTACTTGGGTTCCTCCCAAATACTGGCTATTGTAAATAACACTGCAAGGAACATAGTGATGCATATATTCTTTTGAATTAATGTTTGCGGTTTCTTCAGATATATCCCCAAAAGTGAAATCGCTGGGTCATAAGGCAGTTTCTTCTTTATTTTTTTCATAAAACTCAATGCAGTTTTCAAGAGGGACTGCACCAATCTACATTCCCACCAATAATACAGGAGGATTCTCTTTTCTCCACATCCTCAACAACCCTTGCTGTTTGTTGATTTATTGATGGTAGTCATTTTGACAGGCTATGAAGTGATATCTTATTGTTGTTTTAATTTGCATTTCTTTGATGATTAAACTTAATTAGTGACATTAAGCATCTTTTCATGTATCTATTGTCCACCTGTATGTCCTCTTTGGAGAAGGGTCTATTCAGGCCCTTTGCCTATTTTTTAATTGGTTTGTTTGTTTGCTTGGTGCTGAGTTGTGCAGGTTCTTTATAAAGTTTGGATATTAACCCCTTATCAGATCTACCGTTGGTGAATATGTTCTTTCTTTCAGTGGGTTGACTTTTTATTTTGTTGATAGTTTTCTTTGCTCTGCAAAAATTTTTTATTATGTTATAGTCTCATTCGTTTATTTTATATTTTGTTTTCCTTGCCAGAGGAGACATAGAAAAAATATAGCTCTGGGTAGTGTCAGATTTAACTGCCAATATTTTCTTCTATGACTTTTATGGTTTCAAGCGTTTAAGTATTTAATCAATTTTTAGTTTATATTTGTGTATGGTGTAAGAAGGCAGTGTAATTTCATTTTTTAACACAGTATCCAATTTTCCAGAACCACTTATTAGACTATCATTAGCTCATTTTATGTTCTTGCTTCCTTTGTCAAATATTAATTAAATATAGATGCATGGATTTATTTCTGGTATCTCTATTCCATTGATCTGCATGTCCATTTTTATGCCAGACTCATCCTATTTTTATTACTATGATCTTGTAGTATATTTTGATATCATGTAGGAGAATGCCTCTAGCTTCATTCTTCTTTCTCAAATTTGTTGTGGCTATTCAGAGAGTCCTTCGAGCTTCCATATGACATTTTGGATTATTTGTTCTAGTTCCATGAAATGTGGCTTTCGTATCTTTATGAGATATTGCCTGGAATTTATAGCTTGATTTTGGTAACATGGTATTTTTAATGATGCTAATTCTTCTTATTCATTAACATATTATATGCTTCCACTTATTTGTATCTTCAATTACTTTATTCAGTGTCTTATAATTTTTTGAATATGAGTGTTTTACATCCTTGGTTAAATTTATTCCTAGGTATTTTATTTTATTTTTGAAGCAATAATGATTGTGATCGTTTCTCTTTCTGATAGTCTGTAATTGGTATATAAACGTAACTTATTTATGGATATTTACTTTATATCTTACTGCTTCATTGAATGTATTTGTTCTAGTCATTTTTGGTGGAATGCTTAGTATTCTCGATATACAGCATAATGTCATCTGCAAATAATTAGTGTTAATTCTTCCTAATTTGGATGCCTTTTATTCGTTTGTCTTGTCTGATGGCTATGGTTGGGATTTCTAGTACTATCTATAATAATACAAACATAATATGCTAATTATACTGGATGTCCTTCCAAACACCCTTCCAGACAACCTTTAGGACGAAGCTGGAGCTTAGAGGGAAGCCCAGGTCCTGGGTGCTAGAGGGAAGCCAGTGCCAGCAGCTGGGGGACAGAAAGCCTACTCTTGCACAATTGTCATGCACAAGGCCTCTAGTGTTAAATAAGAATGGTGGAAGCAGAAACCACTGTCTTGTTCCTCATGTTAAGGAAAATGCTTTTAGATTTTGCCCATTGACTCTGATGTTGGCTGTGGGCTTGTCATTTATGGCCTCTATTACTGTGAGGTATATTCTCTCTATTTCCACTTTAGTGACAGTATTTATCATAAATAAGAAGCCCAGTGCATGAAATTTGTGCACTGGTAGGGTCCCTGGCAGCTGCTGGCTGCCAGCTGGGTACTCTCTCCCTCCCTTCCCCGGCCACCTGCCAGTGCCAGGGCCTCCCTCCTTCCCCTGACTGCCTGCCACTGCTGGCCAGGCCTCCTTCCCTTCCCCCAGAAGAAGTCCCAGAAGAACTCTGGTTGAGGGGACAATTTGCATACTATGCTTTTATTATATAGGATAAGTGCTGCTTTTATCAAATGCTTTTTGTATATCTATTAATATGATCATGTGATATTTGTTCTTCATTTTGCTTATGTGGTAGACTACATTTATTGATTTGCAAATATTGTACCAACTTTGTGTCCTCAGAAGAATAAAACCCACTTGATCATGTTGTATGATATTTTTAATTTATTGTTATATCCAGTTTGCTAATATTTTGTTGAGGATTATAGCATCTATGTTCATCAAGGATTTAATTTTCTTTCTTTATAGTGTCTTTATCTGGTTTTGGAAGTAGAAAATTCTGGCCTCATAAAATGAGCTTGGAAGTTTTCCTTCCCTTGAAATTTTTGGAATAGTTTGGGAATGATAGGCCTTAGTTTCACTTTATTTTTTGGTAAAATTTACATTTATAGCCATCCAGTCACAATTTTTATTTGCTGGGAGTTTTTTAAAATTTTTATTGCTGCTTTAATTTCACTAGTTGCAATCTGTCTATCAGATTTTCTGATTCTTCCTGATTCAGTTTTGGAAGACTATTTCTAAAATTTATCCATTTCTTCCAGATTGTCCAATTTATTCATAATATTTTCTTATAATCCCTGTGTTTCTGTGGAGTCCATTTTATTTCTCCTTTCTCATAACTGATTTTATTTATTTGTGTCCATCTTTTTTTCTTGATGAGTCTGGTTAAAGGTTTATCAATATTGTTTTATCTTTTCAAAGAACCAGCTCTTGGTTTTGCATTGGTTATTTTAGACACTATTTCATTTATTTCTGCTCTAATCTTTATTGTTTCATTTATTAGACTCACTTTGGGCTTTATACTTCTTTTATTATTTACTTTAATTATAAAGTTAGATAATTTATTTGATATTTTTCTTGTTTCTTGAAGTAGGCCTGTAATACTATGAATCCCCTTGTTCGGATTGCATTTGCTACATCCCTGAGATTTTATGTTGTTATGTTGTCATTTTAATTAGTTTCAAGGTATCTTTTGATTTATTCTGTGATTTCATTGTTAACCTATTCATTGTTTATTACCATGTTATTTAATGTTCATGTCTTTGTGAGCTTTCAATTTTTTTATTATTTTGTTTTGTGATTGACTTTTAATTTCATACCATTATGGTCAGAGAAGATGATTGGTATGATTTCAATCTTCTTAAATTTATTGATACTAGTATTTGTTTTGTATCTTAACATATGGTCTATGCTAGAAAATGTTCAATGTGCATTTGAAAATAATGTATATTATGCTGCTTTGGGGTAAGAAAATTGATCTTTATAAAGTGTCAGCATGATGTCTTTCTATTATTGATAGAAACAAAGTCAAGATGAGGATTGCGTACACTAATAAATCAGTGTACTTTATTCCATGTGTAGAGGGGAAAAAATGAACTGGTTTCAATATGTCTTTCTGACCACTCATGAGCCCAAATATTCCTTGATTTGAAATTTGGGGTTAATAAACATTCTTTATTTTTTAATATTTTAATTAGTGTTAATATGTTCCAAATTGTTTTTATTAGATCCATTCTAAGTCTCTGTTATCTTAAAATTCACAAGCCTTCCTCAAATTGAGTTGTAAGATGCCCAAAAAATGAGCTGAAAGAGATAGACAGTCTGGAATATACAACTATGAAATGGAAGCTTAAAAAATTAAATACAGAAAAAAATCATTCAAATGGTTTCATTCATGAATTCTTCTCAAATAAATTATATACAAACACACACATACACAGACTTTGGCTAAGCAGTGATTAAGGTAGACAGGCATGATAACTATTTACAAATGTTGTAAGGTGTGCACATTAAGACAGAGAAAATGTTCAAGTAGAATTTAAAGCATGAAATTAAGAAATGCTAAAATGCATGTTTGTTTCTGGAAATACTTTTTAGAGTGGAAACTTTTAGAATAAGAAGTAAGAATTCTTTAAGGGAAAGGCTAAATAAATAATAATAATCATCACCTGTTGATCTTAATTACATAGGACAACCCATTCTTGAGTGTGTGTTGTAAAGAATAGCCCTGAAACCCCAAAACAACCTATTAGACTGTTTGACTTATAGATTTTTCCACATCTGACTTTTCAAATTCAATCAATTTCCAACCACCTTCGTAAAACTTTACCATCTGTTTCTATGGCAAAAATTAACACAAGTCTGTGGAGGATGACATTTGTCTGTTTCTTTTTAATCTAAGTTTTAGTGAATCCTGTTTAGCATAAATTCCAGGTGGAATGGGTCATTGAAATCCAGCATCACACGTACATGTTTTCTCAGCTTCTGAGTAGAGCATGTTGTCTTTCCTAATACACTGTATTTGGACCATAGAAATAGATTTACTATGCCAAAAAGCATCCAAATAGCATTTTCAGTAGTACTTCCTAAATAAAGAAGCATTGAAATATCATTTCATTTTGTGCATCTCTACTGAGTACCAAATTCTCCCCTGTGTTAACCCTAGT
Organism: Vespertilio murinus; assembly: GCA_963924515.1. Taxonomy (NCBI): domain Eukaryota; kingdom Metazoa; phylum Chordata; class Mammalia; order Chiroptera; family Vespertilionidae; genus Vespertilio; species Vespertilio murinus. The sequence goes on from OZ004707.1 coordinate 74,253,150, forward strand.
GCATTTTATTCTGAATCTGATAGTTCACATGCAAATAAATTTTGCATATTCTGTATAGGATAATCTGACAATGTTGACATGCAAGTATAAACAGCCATCACACATTTAGTATTCTGATATGTTAAGAAGTGATGATGAGTTCAAATATACCCCACTGGAGTATAAGAATTCATTACTATATCATAATAAATTTATTTACAACAGTATTTTTCTTCATTTTTTTTTCTATGAATAAAGAATGCACTTGCCCTTGAAGTTTGGAAGAGAATGAATAGAAAACATTGTGCATAAATAAAGACAAAAAATCTATACTAATATAACAAGCAGGGAAAAAATAGCATGTGGCCCATATAAAAATAATATGTGAGAAATTGTTGGCATATATAAAGTACTCAATAAATATTAGCTATTATTAGAATTTAACAACTATTAAAAGTTTGACTTTTAGATTTTAAAGAATCACATGAGGCAATGAAATGCTGGTCTTTTGTGCACTAAAACCAGGACTCATTTAAGAAAAATAAAATCCATTTTAAAGGTGACAGAGACCATCATTCATCCTCTTAAATCCTTTATAATAAAAGGCTAATATGGAAATTGGAAGAACAACTGGTCACTATGACACACACTGACCACCAGGGGGTAGACGCTCAATACAGAAGCTACCTCAAGGTGGTCAGTGCGCTCCCACAAGGGGAGTGCTGCTCAGCCAGAAGCCCTGAACTGGGCTCACAGCTGGTAAGTGCAGTGGCAGTGGCGGGAGCTTCTCTCGCTTCTGAGGCAGTCGGACATCCTCCAAGGGCTCCTGGATTGTGAGAGGGCACAGGCCAGGCTGAGGGATCCCCCTCCCCCGCTGAGTGCAGGAATCTCATGCACCAGGCCTCTAGTCTAACATAAAGACTTATGCAGAAGTGTGCATGGGAAATAACTGGTATGCACTGAGGTGTGAAAAAGATACTTGGTGTTAATTCAAAGTGTTTACTGAATTCCTACTCAAGCACAGCAACACTTGCTTACTTGTGGGCTATACTTAGTTAAGACTTGAAGATATGCAGGCAATGAAGTTTTGCTGCATAGGAAAACATCACTTACTGTTAAACTCCTCCTCAGAAAAACCTGAACTCAGCTGATTAGCACTAAACCTCATCCCTTCAGGTACTGAATTTATTTGACATTGAATTATTTATCTATGGTTAAACAGCTGGTGATTTCTGAAAATTAATTCTAAAATTTTAAATGTATTTGGATGTTTTTTAATAGACTATAAATTTATCAAGAAGAAGAGTTATTCCCTCTGCTTCTTTTGTTTAATACAAATGACATATTACCTTACAGATTTTACTCCTCATAATAATAATAATAATAATAATAATGTTCAAAATAACACATATGGAGAAAAACAATGTGATTTGATATCATTTCAGTCCCTACATTTTATTTTTAACAGCTTTATTGAGATATAATTAGCATTGATATTAAAAATGAAGACATTTTAAAGTATTAAGCTTGTATACACACATGAAAACACCATGGGAATCAAGGTAGTTAACATACCCACTGTCTTCAAATGCATTCTTATTAAAGGCCCAGTGCATGAAATTAGTGCAAGGGGCTCGGGCCTTGCAGCCCTGGCTGCCTTGACCCTCACAGTCCTGGCTTCATCCTGGAAGGTCATCTGGATGTTCATTATGCTGTTAGCATATTAGCTCTTTATTATATAGGACTAGAGGCCTAGTGCATGGATTCATGTACCGGTGGGGTCCTTTGGCCTGGCCTATACCCTCTAGCAATCCAGAACCACTCAAGGGATATTGGAAGCCTGGTGCATGGATTTGGCCTGATCCCCTTAGGCCATGCCAAGGGACCCCACTGGGGCATGAATCTGTGCACCAGGCCTCTAGTATGCATATAAGATCTTTGGTTAATCTCACCCACCCTCTCCTCTTCCTCCTTCCCTCCAAGATTCATCAGTCTGTTCCATGTTTTCATGCCTGTGTGTCGAGCATCTGCCCCCTGGTGGTCAGTGCACATCATAGCTATCAGTCAAACATTCTAATAATGGCTTAGGCTTTTATATATACTCTGGCTTCACTTCACTACCCCTTCTCTAGTCCTGTCTTTGTTCCATTAGTTTTCATGTACTATAATTTTACATAAATGAATTCATTTTATATAAATGTAATCATTTTATATAAATGGGTAATTTTTATAAATTATCTTCTTTCACATAACATAATCATTGAGATACATTGAGTCTATAGGTTAATTTAGAGAGAACAGGCATTTTAAAAATATTGAGTGTTCTGACCAATAAATTCAATATCTCTCTCAATATATTTATTTCTTTGTTTTTTTTCAACAGTGTTTTATAGCTTTCAGAGTACAGGTCTTTCACATCTATAAATTCATCTTTATTATTATTTTCCTGCTTCATAAATGGCATGTTCTTTTCCTCCATTTAAGGTTATTTGTTGCTTGTACATAAAAATTCTGTTGATTTGATACAAAAAATCTTGTGTCCTGAGGACTTGGTAAGCTAAATTACTCCTAAGACCATTTTTGTAGATTCCATTGGATTTTCTACATAGAGGATCATGTCAAATAGTAATAAAGATAATTTTACTTTCCATTTCAATGCCTTTTAATTGTTTTTCTTACCTTATTACATGGCTAGAGCTTATAGTACAATGATGGATAGAAATGATTAAAGTAGACAACTTTGGTTTATTCCCTGATTTTATGGGGAATATATGTACTTAGTCTTTTAACAGTTGTATATTTGTGTAGATTCCCTTTATGATATTTATCTATTCCTAATTTATAGAGAACTAGAGGTCTGGAGCACAAAATTTGTCCATGGGTGTGTGTGTCCCAGGCTGCACCCTCTCTCATATGGGACACCTCAAGGGATGTCTAACTGTATAAATCGGGCCTAAATGAGCAGTCAGACATCCCTCTCACAATCCAAAACTGCTGGCTCCCAATTGCTCTCCTGCCTGCTTTCCTGATTACCCCTAAACACTTCTGCCTGCCACCTGATCACCCCCTAACCAATCCCCTGCCAGCCTGATTGATGTCTAACTGCTCCCTTGACAGCCTGATTGCCCCTAAATGCCCTCCTCTGCAGGCCTGGTCACCCCTAACTTCCCTCTCCTGCAGACCAGGTCACCCCCAACTTCCCTCCTCTGCTAACCTGGTTACCCCTAACTGCCCTCCCCTGCAGGCTTAATTTTCTCCAACTGCCCTCCCTTGCAGGCCTGGTCCCTCCCAACTGTCCTTCTCTGCTGGCCATCTTGTGGTGGCCATCTTATGTGTCCATATGGTGGCAGCATCTTTGACCACTTGGGGTCAGACATCTTTTGTGTTGGAGTGATGATCAATTTGCATATTATTCTTTTATTAGATAGGATAATATCATAAGTGAGTTTTTAATTTTGATTAATGATATTTCTGTAACTATCAACATGATAATGTTTTCTTCTCACTTACTGTTAACATAATAAATTGCTTTGATTACTTGCTTAAATGCTAATCTAAACTTAAATTCAAATAGGGTCCAGAAATAGATATGCACATACCGATCCATTGATTTTACCAAGATAATTCATTTAGTAAAGAAAAATCTTTTAAACAAATAAGAATGGAATAACTTGATATCTATATTCTACATGGGGGAAAAAAATCATTGTTCCTATTTACCTGCTATACATAAAAATAAATCCAAAATAGTAATAGGCTTAAGTGTAAATGGCTAAGCCATGAATCTTCTTAAAGAATACATAGAAAAAAATTCCATGAACTTGAAATTTCTTAGGTATAAAACAAAGAACATGAATCTTTAAAAAATACTATATTTGGCTCTTTTAATGATACTGCTTTCTAGGTAGAGCACAGATTGGGAAAATATATTCACAATGTATATATTTTAAAGGATATCGTGTATCCAGAATAAATTAAAACTCTTATAGTACAATAATATATGAAAAATTAAAATTGAGAAAATTTTGAATAAAGACACAAAAAAGACATACGAATGGGCAAAAACTACATTAAAAGATGTCCAATATCATTAGTCATCCAGGAAATGAAAATTAAAAACAGATATAAATTGATCTACAGTTTTAATACCATCATAATTTAAAAAGCAGGGATTTTTAGTAACAATTGACAAGCTAAAAATTAATATGTAAATACAAATAATCTAGAATGATCTAAATAATTTTTTTTTAAAAAATTAGGATACTTATAATACCTAATTTTAAGACTCACTATAAAGTTACAGCAACTGAGTCTACATGATTGGAATAATAATAAATATAGATAGCAATGGAACAAAATTGAGTATGGAAATAGACTCATACTTCTCAGATTAACTAATTTTCAACAAATATGGATAGGAAATTCAGTAGAGAGAGGATATTTCTTTTTATCAAATTGTTTAGAAAAATTGAATATCCAGATTAAGAAAAAGTGAACCTTGATTTAAGTGTATAGCTTTTACCTTTTCCAAATTTTTATTTAAAGCAGACCATAAGACTTTATTTTAAAAGTAAAACCTATAATTATAGAACATTTAGAGCAAAACAAAGGAGGAGAGCTTTGTAGGTTTAGGTTAGGCAAAGATTATTTGGATTTCAAAATCACAAGTCATAAAAGAAAATAAGTAATAAACTGAATTTAAACAAAAGAAAATTTACAGTCATTATTTGAAACAATACAAGTAGACTGGGAGCACATATCTGCCAAAAGTCACATTTTATTAAGGTCCTGTATTGAAATATATATATTTTATAAGACATGATACACATAGAAATATATACTTCAAAGACTAAAGTATAATAAAATGCAGGTAACAGCCATCTAACTTTGCTTGTTTTTAGCTACTGCTAATCAAAGTTACACCTATTTAATCAAAGTTACACCTTGAACCATCAACCATTGGCATCACTTAGGAGCTTATCGTAAATACAGCATATTGGGTGGCATCCTATTGGTTGGCAAACTGCGGCTCATGAGCCACATGTAGCTCTTAAGCCCCTTGAGTGTGGCTCTTCAACAAAATACCACGGCCTGGGCGGGTCTATTTTGAAGAAATGGCATTAGAATAAGTTTAAGTTTAAAAAAACTTGGCTCTCAAAAGAAATTTCAATCGTTGTACTGTTGATATTTGGCTCTGTTGACTAATGAGTAACCCAGTGCAACTAAATCAGAAACTGCATTTTAAAAATTCTTAGACAACTGAAATTCACATTAACCTTTGAGAAACCTACAACCCTGTTCCAAACTGGAATTATCCTAAGCTGCTCAGAGCTTGCCTTGAGATCTCTAGTCTATTTTACAAGGTTATAAGATCCCTGACCTCTTTATTCTCTAATTAGAATATCTTATCCATGAATATTTTTAATTTTAAGAAGAGTTTAATGGTCTTCCTTGAATATTTGCCTCATTGTGGGTATTTTCAGGAACCAGCATAGTTCCCTTATTTTTGAACCATGGCAGCAGAACAAACATCGAAGCCATACTTGCCCTTTAGATGCCATTATAATCCCTATGACTGTCCTTCCTCCTAATCAGAAGGGAATCACTCTGGTACCTGCCAGCTTGCCTTTGTCCTATGAAGCTATAGTTTTCATGTGTATAAATTGCAATGAAAAATTATTGTTTAAAACTTAAATATGTCCCTTAGTTGCATAGCAAGGTTTACACACTTATTTTGAAACTACTTTCATTTTAGAGCAATTCCCTGAAAACACAATTTGAAAATCATTCAGATGTACCATAAACAAGCTTCTATATAAAATGGCAAAGTGGTTTATTCAATGTGTAGTATTTTGCTTTTCATTTAACAGCACTTAAAAAAAAGACAGAAAACATACATCCTAAATTAAAGAATATAAAGTGTTTTTAATTGTCAGTATGGTATCTGCATGCTATATAACTGGAAGATAAGAAAGTGAAAAATAAAGAAGTTATCATTCTTTTATTTCTTGCTTTAAAGTCCCATGAAGTTAAAAGTGGAAGGCATTGAAGAAACAACAAAGTTAGAAATAATAATTAAACTAGGGTTAACATTCCACTTAAGAGTAGATGAGACTATCAGTGCCTGTTCTCTATAAATGCGAAAACATAATGCTTGCCATATGAAGTATCTACATTAAAGAAAGCTATAATGTAAAAGCTCTATTGGGACTGATAAATTGTTTAGAAATTAAAGATTGTTTATGCATACCTAGATATAAAATTACTTGGGATTTACATTGGAATCACCCATGAGTTATAGTTAGTGTTTTCATGCCAGAGCATCTTACAAGGTCCTCACTAACAATATTTTCTCTACTTCATATTTTGTAAAAAGGAAAATATCTGTTTGTGTATATTTTTTTTAAATTACCCCAAATATATTGACATTACAACTATGTCTTTTGATACATTTCAAATTAGATGCTAAAGGTTTCTAGAAATATAGGATGGTATGCAATTTTGTAGGGATTATCAAATCCCAGAGGAAAATTGGTTACTTAAATTTAACTGCTCATCCCAATGCTATTTTTTCCCTATATTTCAAGTCAATATTTGACATGGCTCAAATATAATGAGCTCTTGTGCCAAAGCCTGAATTTAAGATGAATATATTTCACATTTGAAATATCAGTATGATATAAAGTTTGCTGGAATAATAAAACCAAATTTCTAAGTGAGAAACAAATAATTAAAAAGTAGTGAGAAATGCTTCACAAATAGAAATGTAATAAAGACATATCATGGCTCACTTCTGGTTTCTTTGAAATCATATCCTGACCTTTTCTCTACTTGATTCTCTGAAGTTCTTTATACATACATTTTTCATTGATACAACTCAGCTCTCAATTAACCCATTGGTGTCTTTTCAGCATTTGCTCCTACTCTTGGTCTCACTTGTCTGTCTCCTATTGATTTCTGTGACAGCTGTGAAAAAGCAGGGCTTGGATAAAAGAAAAACACCAAATTGGTTTGGCAACAAGCTTTTGCTTACGCTTTCCATTGCTTATAGAGGATTTAGTTTGTTTTGTAATCTTCCCCTGTACCATAGACCATGAAAACAAAACCTTTAAAATACAAATACATAAACTTGGCCAAAGAAACAACAAACTGACTTGTCTCAACAGTACAATGCTAATTGGCATCTCAGAGGTTCAGTTTTTATCAGAAGGGCTGTTGGCACTGATTCTTCCAGAAAAGGTTTTTATTGGGACATTGGCTAAAAGACAGAGAAGATGTTAGCACACAATTGGATAGGGAAAGTTTGAATCTTCCTTTTAGTGTTAGTTCACAGCCAGATAACTCCTTGGCCTTTCATATGGTGGGAGAAAAGTCTTCAAGGGTCCCTCACGTTTCTGCACATCTTACAAATAAGTGCATTGGCAGGTTCCATGTTAGAATGTGTTTTCAAGGATATTTTATGGTGAACAGCCATGGGTAATTGAGGATTGTCTTCCTCCAGAGCAGAAGGTGGGTTGTTTGGCATCCAATATAATAAATATGTCTCCTTTGGGGACACAGGTTAGCCAGTTTGCTTCTAGAGGCCCAATGCACAAAATTCGTGCATGGGTAGGGTCCTTAGGCCTGGCTGGTGAACAGTGCCAATCTGTGGGGCAACCTGTGGGGTGATCAGGGAGCCCCCACTGGCACCTGCCTTGGCTCTGGCCTGGGGTCTGAGGGCTGGGGGCAGCTCCTGTGTTGAATGTCTGTTCCCAGGTGCACATCATAACAACCAGTTGCTCTGCTGTTCAGTCAATTTGCGTATCAGGCTTTTATTATTTTGGATTAGAATTTCTTAAGTTTGGGGTTTCTCGGGAAGACATAAACATTTTGTCCTCACTGCACTCTCTCAATCTGTGTTGCCCAGTGGAAACTGGGAAGCATGAGGAACCAATGGGGACATGAAAGTTCTGTGGTCTGTTGCATCATGAGTAATGAAGTCCTCTGTCTCTGACCTAGGAGTCTCATATTTTCTGCCAGCATCTATGAAGCTGAAGCTGGGGCAGACTAACTTGCTAACTTGCAAGTAGAATCTCAGACCTTTATACTTCTTAAGGCCATACTCCTGTCATTTCTGAACATCCCATGCCCCATCCTTCCTCAAGACTCACTGGTATTTAAAATTTGTCCGTAAGGGAGGTGTTAATTCAAATGTTAGATTCAAAATGTTGATTTATTTAATCCACATAGAACACACCAGTAAACCATTTTAAACCATAATTAACATTTAATTTTAATAAAACAGTGGCAGTATCTTCCTGGTGAATGTATTTTACTTGCATAGTGGTCTCTTTTGGCTTCTGTTGGAATATAGGTTCCTAGTAGAAGAGACTTGAACTGCTTTATACAAGTAATCAGCAAGTCCTGTTGGAAAAGTACCTGAGTAGGGTTTGCCACAGTTGGTAATGAATTCTTCCAACTTATAAATAGGCCAGAGGGGAGGCAAAAAGGTGACTGGCCACCAGGATGACCCACAGCAGGTACAGATATAGGACTGTATCAATATGACAGATTGCATTAGTTGCATTACATGTACCAGTTGTTTATGGCTGGCATCTCCTTAACTGGCCATGCATCCATACTGTCCTTTGTCTCTGCTGCCATAGGACAGTTTTCTCATTCTGGATAGGTAGTCAGATTTGCTATACATATATTTGTACCATTTGCAACAATATTTTATCCAAAGTCTCTCATACTGTGTTGAGAAATAAGGAGGTATCAAAAAACTGAATTCTGGGTAGAATGGGCAGTCAAGAATAATCAGATGAGTTTCTGTTAAGTGGAAATTATTAGTTATTGTGAAATTGAGGTTATATACAGCAGACTCAAAATAATTAAATAATTCTAAATTATACTAACATTTGAAGGAATGAGTGCATGTATAAAAAACATAAGAATAAGAGGCTAGTTGACTAAAATAAAATATTTCCATTTCTTCTCTGTTCCAAACCAATCATTTCTAATCTTCATTGACTGAAGTAATAAAATGGACTTGAACATGTTATTACATAACAACTAAACAGTGCAAGCTGCGTGTGAAGCAAAGATTGTTATTCTCAGCATTCTTTGATAAAATTATTACTAACCCATATTTGCAAATAAAAATTGGTGCCTCACATAGATTATAAACTCAAAGAGTTAACAAGGGGAAAAACATGAATTTGAACTCAGATTTCTCTAATTTTAAAGCCTCATTTCTAGTCCAAACGTTCATAGAGTTATAAAACTTAAAGAGGTGGGAGGTGAAGTACTCAGCACAGTGTCAGACACTTAGTAAATAACTGAATGCTATTTATACTTTTAGTCAGCTACCTGTTTTCCCGAAAATAAGACAGTATCTTATATTAATTTTTTATCACAAAGATGCACTAGGTCGTATTTTCAGGGGATGTCTTATTTTGCCATGAAGAAGAATATGGTACACATTTATTGTTAAATGAAAATAAAGGAAAATTATTACCTGTATACAGTATGGTAGTATGGTAGTTGTCAACCCAAACCAGACAAACTGAGAATTCTGGGGGCCTTATTTGGGGGGATGCCTTATATTTCACCCAGAAGGAAACCTGTAAGGAGGTCTTATTTTCGGAGGATGTCTTATTTTCGGGGAAGCATGGTATAAAAATGTCAGCAGGATTTAAGAATCAGATTTTGCTTTGACACAAGAAGTATGGTTCATGATTTCAACATATAATTTTCAAATATTTTCCAGAAGTTTACTCCCAGTAAGCTTTTGACACAGACTGCTGTGTCTGGGTGGACAAAACTGAGTCCTTACTCTCAGGAAGCTGACAGTGGAGCTAGAGAGAAGCAAGTGCACAGGCATTTCAATGCCGCATTTGAAGGGAAGTTTAGGTGAAGTTAGTACAAGTGTTGTAGAAGGAAACACACCTTCCTAGTGTAGGAGATTTTAGGATCAAGACATTTCCTCCATAGTTTCATTTTAGTTAGACATATTTATTTAAGAAAAGAATAAGTGTGTGCAACTAATTATTGGCTGGTTCAACCATAAGACAGCTTATTCCACAGAAATTTCTGTTTGCTGGGGCATATGACTGCCTGTGGTATTTTTGCAGACTTAGCCAGTCACAGAAACATGCAAAAAATCAGTAATGATAGAGCATATTTCTGACTCTACCAAAGTCAGAAATAACCTGTAGCTGGTCTAGATACCTCTTACCCTAGTTTCCAACTATGAACCAAATATGATGTTATTCTCCTTAAATTTATCAATGTACAGGAATGAAAGGATAAGTTATACTATTATCTCTAAGTTATTATCTGTACATTCAAAATGAACTAAAAAAGGAATATCTTCAAGTACTGAACTCCCTGGGAAAATTTGAAATAAAGCAACTTTTGACTTCAAAAACTTCCTGAATCCTTTAGGACTAAGTAAACACGTTGTAAATAAGATCGTTTAAGCTACTTACTATGCTCTGAAGGCACATCCCAAACTCCCTGGAGCTTCTCTGCCTGCATGTAGTTTAGAGCCAACTCAAACATAAAACAAGCCCCCCAGAGACCAATGAATTTGAAGAGAATGCTAATTACCATGGCGAAGGAAAGGTTCCAAAGCCGTATTTCATCCTTTCTGATTCCCTGCAGTCTCTCCTAGAGGAGAGATTTGCAAATTAGCACTTCCCTGTCCTTTGTCCACTTTTTGAACTGGAACAACTGCCAGAGTTTGCAATGGATTGAAACAGCAAGAAACAGAAAAGGGATGTGAAGTCTTTTACTGCCAAAAAGACACTCTGGGAAGCCCCATCCTTCATCCCTGCCAGTTCCAACTGCAAGTTCAGAAAATAAATACACACAAGCAGGCTAAAGCGGAGACAGTGTGGATACACAACACCTGGCCCATCCTTCCACAGACAAATAAGTCCCCAGTTCTGTAAAGGCTTCTGAGTCCCGACACTGGCCCCAACATTTACTTTCCTTTTGAGGATACCTTAAACTTCTACCAAGGAAGGAAGGTTCACAAATGTTCCAGCTGCCGCCTGGAATTTATAATCTCAGAAATAATTTTCTTATACTTCTAGAATATCAATGGATGAAGGTTTGTAGTGTCAACCAAAAGAAAGCCGTAGGCACCAATTCAACAACAACAGGAATCCCCATTCTGGGGTAGAGTGAAGAAGAAAACTTTATTATTTTCAAATAGCTCAACTGTGGTACAGCAGGGCTGTGAAAACAGCACAGCTCTGAAAACAGCCAGGTACCTCTTCAGCTGGGCAGCTCAGCTTGGGTTAGCTCTGCTCTGGTCTGTTCAGCTCTTGCCAGAAGAAACAGTCCTCAGGGGAAAGGACAAGTATAGCTCTCAAAGCCAGTAGGAAGCTGGCTTACATGAACAAAAGTCCCTGCCATTTGTCCTGGATTGGTCTGTCCTCATGCAAATGAGGACTCCAAATCTTTGAAGTTTGATTAGTCCAAAAGGCACTGGCCTGATTGGTCAGAATAGAGCTGCTCTGGTTGGGTGAGCTGCACAGCTTCAATTGGGTGGGGTAAGCCTTCGTCCTACTGGTAGAAATAGGATTCTAGGAAGTAAGAGCTGGCTTGGCTAGCAGAAACACAATGCAGGCCGGTGGTTCAGTGCAGGCTTCTCCCAGAAGTGCAGTTTGTGTGAGAGGCCCCAGTGTAGAAATGGCTGCTAGGCTCTGTGTTTTGTTGTTTTTATTTCAATTGGAGCCTAGTTAGTCCTTCTTAGTAGGTATCTTTTTATTCAGGGCTGAGAGCAGAAGTAAAAACTGAATATCCAGATAATGCTACATGTTCTTTTATGCATCTGATTTTTAAAAATTTCTTTAAAAATGAAACAAGATTTTTTTTTCCTATTTGCTTACAGGCAGCAAAAATTATAAATGCCCACTCATTTGTCCTAAATGCATTTGCTTACTGAGCATAAGACACTGAAGGAAACTCTGTCCATTTAGACAGAGAAGATTAATTGTACCCAAATCAGTGCATACCCATCACCACCAATGATTTATGTCCCTGAACATTTGGCTCTTCAAAACAGGTGAATAGATGAATATTTGTTATTTACCTTTGAGGTTTATGTCTCAGGATTCCTAAAGGGAAATGGAAGAGTGGAAATGAAACCTGATTAATTCTGATGTGAGAGGCATTTTACGCAATGAAAATTAAATCTTAGAGCTTTGGGGATTGCTAGTTTCCTTAGCTCTTGAATATAATTGGAGGTTGCAGAAGTCTTTAACTTTTCAGGAAAAAAAAATCTTAAACACTTTCTTTTTTTCTATAACTGTTATTCTTTTAATAATCTTAGACTTTTCACAGGGAATTTTTTGATAGATATAGGAGTGAATTTCTTTTGTTGTTGTTGATATTTTACATGTATAATATCACTTATTTCTCAAACCTGCTGTTTCTCCATTTTGTAGATAGGCAAATTAAGGCAAGAAAGATTAGCTAATTTTCCCCACACCAGATTGTGTGCTGGATATAAGGGCAGACTCAAAATTTGAGCTGAAATAGTCTAGCTTCATTGATCATGATCTTAACCATTGGGCTACTGCTTTCCAGGCCATAGGGAATGAATGGAATATTTCAAAGATTCATGAACATTAACCATTTATGGTGGAAATGGTATACAGGAAGCAAGCTATAAGACATATTTTTAAAATATATATTTAATAGGCCTATTCAATGTGGCTCAGTGGTTGGGCATCAACCCATGAACCAGGAGGTCAAGGTTTGATTCCTGGCAACCAATCAATGATTCTTTTTCATCATTGATGTTTCTCTTTCTCCCTCTCCCATCCTCTTTCTGAAGTCAATGAAAATATTTTTTTCAAATAAATAAACTAATTAATAGTAGTTAGTTGTTGTTGTTTTTTTTAAATGAGCTTTCTATCTTGGTTGTTCTAAAAGTAATAAATACTTATTGAAGAAAACTTAGGGAATAAAGTGTACATCTATAATAATAAAAGCATAGTATACAAATAGACCATACAGCCATCCAGATGTCCTTCCAGATGACCTTTGGACAAAGCCAGGGCTGCAGCCACAGGATCCAGGCTGTGGCTGTGAGGGAGGAATCAGGGCTGCTGCCATGGCTGCGAGGGAAGAATCGTGGCAGCAGCCTGTGGCTACGAAGGCCTACTCTTGCATAAATTTTGTGCATCAGGCCTCTAGTTTGAATATAATGATCCTAAACCCAGGGATAACCAATGTTGACAACTTTGTCTATTTTCACGTAACTTTTTTCTGTTTATTTTTATTTTACAAAATTGTATCATGAAGTATGTTTGTGTGTTTGTATACATACATGTATAGTTACATATAGAATTAGATATATAGCTATATATATAAAATATGTAGTTTATGTATTAAACTAAATATATAGTTTTGTGAGAGTTTTTCATTTTAAACTTTACCAGGAGTTTTATTTCATGTAGTTAAAAAAAAACATAAATATCACCATTTATACTTGTTTGGTGAGGTCATTTTTGTATTTTGTTTTTATAAAAAAATTCTAAGTGTTTTTTTTATTTTTTATTTTGTCTATAGTTATCATTATTACCTTAGGCTGTATTAGTCAGGACTCCTTGGTTTGTAAGTGATAGGACCCCTGCTTGAGCTAACAGGAGAAAAATGGAATTTTGTGCCTTAGGTGACAGTTGAAATGGCAGGTATGCACCTGGGTCCTAAGAGAAACTGGAGCCAGGGACATCTCAGTCACCTCAAAACTCTCTCTACCCCTTGTTTCTGATTCTTTCTGAAGTGTTTGTTTTCTGAAACAGTTTCCCTCCACACCCTGGGGAACATGAGCACAAATAGCTCCTGAGCTATAGCTCACAGCATTGCCAGCAGAGTAGGGCTTCATCTTGCTCGCCCCCCCCAAATTTTTACATTGAAAAATATCTAAACAAAAATCTTTGCTATACACAGATGTTACCATATACACTTTATCGCATATCTACCCACCCATCAATCCTGCTATTTATCAGTGCATCTTTATGTTTATTTTTAGTTGGGAGACTTATTTTATTTTATATTTTATTTTCCCCCATCAACATTTATCCTCCCCCAAAGCTCCTCCACCTTTCCCCATGCTCCTACCCCAATCACCACAGTGTTATCTCTGTCAAAGATTTCTTTCTTTATTGCTTTTTTGCTCAATCCCTCAACCTCCCTACACAACCCTCTACCTTTAAGAACTGTCATTTTGCTCTCCATTTATGAGTCTATCTTTATTTTGCTTGGTATTTCATTCTGTTCATTAGATTTCACAAGTGAGTGAAATCATATAGTACTTGTCTTTCTCTGACTGGCTTATTTCACTTAGCATAATGCTTTCCAGGTTCATTCATGCTGTCAAAAAGCTTAAGATCTCCTTCTTTTTCTCAGTAGTATTCCATTGTGTAATTATATCTCAGCTGTTTTATCCACTCATCTACAGATGGGACTCAGGTTGCTTCCAAATCTTGGCTATTGTAAATAATACTGTGATAAAAATAAGAGCATATATATACTTTCAAATTAGTGTTTGAGGTTTCTTCAGATAAATTCCTAGAAGAGGAATCGCTAGGTCATAAGGCAGTTCCATTTTTAATTTTTTTTTAAAAATATATTTTATTGATATTTTACAGAGAGGAAGGAAGAGAGATAGAGAGCCAGAAAGGTCGATGAGAGAGAAAGATGGACCAGTTGCCTCTTGCACACCCCCTCCTGGGGATGTGCCCGCAACCAATGTACATGCCCTTGGCTGGAATCGAACCTGGGACCTTTCAGTCTGCAGACCGACGCTCTATCCACTGGGCCACACTGGCTAGGGTCCATTTTTAATTTTTTGAAGTAACTATAATACTTTCCACAGTAGCTACACCAACCTGCAGTCCCATTAACAGTGCCTTTTTTCCACATCCTTGCCAACACATGTTGTTCATGGATTTATTGATGATAGCTATTCTGACAGATATTAGGTGATATCTCATTATGGTTTTAATTTGTATTTCTCTGATGATTAGTCATATTTTAATTAAAAAAGTTGAGCATCTTTTAATATGTCTATTGGTCATCTTTATGTCCTCTCTGGAGAAGGGTACGTTCAAGACCTTTGCCTATTTTTTAATTAGGCTGTTTATTTACTTTGTATTGAGTTGTTAAATTTTTATAAATTTTATATATTAACTGCTTATCAGATATACCATTGGTGAGTATGTTCTCCCATTCAGCAGGCTATTTTTTTCATTTTGTTGATGGTTTTCTTTGCTGTACAAAAACTTTCTCATTCTAGGCAGTCCCATATGTTTATTTTTTTATTTTCTTTCCCTTGCCTAAGAAGACATATCAGAAAAAAATATTTATACAAGAAATATTCAGTATTTTACCACCTATGTATCCTTCTAGGACTTTTATGATTTTAACATTTAAGTTTTTAATCCATATTTAATTTATTCTTGTGTATGGTGTATGTTGCTGGTCTAGTTTCATTTTTTTTTGCATGTATCTATCCAATTTTCCCAACACCATTTATTGAATAGATCTCATTAGCCAATTTTATTTGTTTGCCTCCTTTGTCAAATATTAATTGACTATAAAGGCATAAGTTCATTTCTGGGCTTTCTATTCTGTTTCATTGATCTACATGTCAGTTTTTATGCCAGTATCATGATGTTTTGATTATAATGGCCTTGTAGTATAGTTTGATATCAGCTAGTTTAATTCCTCCAACTTTGTACTTCTTTCTTAAGATCATTGTTACTTTGGTTCCATATATACTTTTGGAATACCTTTCCTAGTTCTGTGATATATACCATTGACATATTGACAAGAATTGCATTGAACCTATAGATTGCTTTGGATAGTGTGAACATTTTAATGATGCTAATTCTTCCCATCCATGAACATGGTATATGCTCCCATTTATTTGTATCCATTCCAGTTTCTTTTTTCAGTGTCTTGTAATGTTCCAAGTACAGGTATTTTACACAATTCATTAATTTATTCCTAGGTGTTTTCTTTTAGAGACAATTGTGTATGGGATTGTTTTTTTAGTTTCCCTTTTAAATAGTTTATTACTGGTATATAAAAATACAACTGAATATTTTATTTGTATCTTGATATTTTACTGAATTCAATTATATTCTAGTCAATTTTTATTGGAATCTTTAGGGTTATTTATATACAGTATCATGTCATTTACAAATAATGATAATGTTACTTCTTCCTTTCCAGTTTGGATGCCTTTTATATTTTTCTTGTTTGACAGCTGTGACTAGGACTCTCAGTACTGTATTGAATAAAATACCTATCTCATTCCTAATCTTAAAAGAAATGCTTTTAATTTTTGCCCATTGCTTAGGATGTTGGCTGTGAGTTTGTCATATAAAGCTTTAATTACTTTAAGTTATCTTTCCGCTATTCCCAATTTGCTGAGAATATTCTTCATCATAAATGCATTTGATAAAATTCAGCACTTATTTTACGTGAATTTTATCAAGTACTTTTTTCTGTATCTATTGATATGATCATGTGATTTTTATACTTTATTTTGTTTATGTGGTGCACCAATTTTTTTTTGATTTGTAAATATACCGACCTTACCTCCTTAGAATAAATCCTACTTGAACATCATGTTAAATAAGCTTTTTAATATATTTCAAGATCTGGATTGCTAATTTCTTTAGGATTTATCATTTATGTTCATCAGGGATATTGCCCTATGACTTTCTTTCTTTGTGTTGTCTGTATCTGGCTTTGGAATTGAAACAATACTAGCCTAATAAAATTAACTTGGGAGTCTTCTCTTGTGTTGAATTTTTTTGGATTATTTTGAGAAGGATAGGTGTTAGATTGTTTTTCTTTAATTTCTTTATTGATTAAGGTATCACATATTTGTCCTCAATCCCCCATTCCAATCTGCCACACCTCCCCACTCATGCTCTCTCTCCCCTATTGTCCTTGACCACTGGTTAAGCTCATATGTATGCACACAGTCCTTTGATCTCTTCCTTTTATTTCCACCCTCCCTCTGAGGTCCAACAGTCTGACCCATGGCTCTTTATCTCTGAATATGTTCTTTTTTATTTTATTAAATTATTATTTATGTACATATATTACCATTGCGCCCTCCCTCCCATACACACCCACCCTTTCCAGAGTTTTCTTTCCATTGGTTGTACTTATACGGATGTATACAGATCCTTCCATTGATCTCTTATCTCCCCCAGATCTCCCAGCCCTCCCCAATGTAATTTGAAAGTCTGCTTGTTGTTTACTGTCTCTATATCTATCTTTTGGTTCATCAGTTTATAATGTTCTTTATTATCCATAAATGAGTGAGGTCATGTGGTGTATCTCTTTCATTGACTGGCTTATTTCACTCAGCATGATGTTCTCCAATTCCATTCAGGTTACTGCAAATGATGAGAATTCCTTCTTTTTTATGGCAGCATAGTATTCCATTGTGTAGATGTACCATAGTTTTCTGATCCAATCATCTGCTGATGGGCACCTAGGCTGTTTCCAAATCTTAGCTATTGTAAATTGTGCTGCTATGAACATAGGGGTGCATATATAATTTCTGATTGGTGTTTCTATTTTCTTGGGGTATATTCCTAGTAGTGGGATTATTGGGTCAAATGGGAGTTCCATTTTCAGTTTTTTGAGGAAACTCCATACTGTTCTCCACAGTGGTTGCACCATTCTGCATTCCCACCAGCAGTGCACTAGGGTTCCTTTTTCTCCACAACCTTGCCAACATTTGTTGTTTGTTGCTTTGTTGATGTTGGCCATTCTGACAGGTATGAGATGGTACCACACTGTTATTTTGATTTGCATTTCTCCAATAATTAGTGACTTTGAGCATGTTTTTATGTACCTCTTGGCCTTCCTTCTGCCTTCTTTTGAAAATATTCTATTTAGGTCCATTATCCATTTTTTAATTGGATCATTTATTTTCCTTTTATTGAGTTGAATAAGTTGTTTGTAGATGTTGGAGATTAAACCTTTATCTCTGATATCATTTGCAAATATGTTCTCCCATACAGTGGGCTTTCTTGTTGTTTTGTTGATGGTTTCTTTTGCTATGAAAAAACTTTTTATTTTGATGTAGTCCCATTTGTTTATTTTTTCTTTAGCTTCCATTGCCATAGGGGCAGTATCAGTGAAGAAGTTCTTTTGGCATATGTCTGAGATTTTGCTGCCTGTGGATGCCTCTAGTATTTTCATGGTTTCCCGTCTTATGTTTAAGTCCTGTATCCATTTTGAGTTTGTTTTTGTGTATGGTGAAAGTTGGTGATCTAGTTTCATTCTTTTGCATGTATCTGTCCAGTTTTCCTAACACCATTTACTGAAGAGACTATTTTGACTCCATTGTATATTTGTGCCTCCTTTATCAAATATTGACTGAGCATAGTGATTTGGTTTGATATCTGGATTCTCTATTCTATTCCATTGATCTATATGTCTGTTCTTGTGCCAGTATCAGGCTGTTTTGAGCACAGTGGCTTTGTAATACAGCTTTAAATCTGTTATTGAGATCCCTCCTACTTTACTCTTCTTTCTCAAGATTGCTGATGCTATTCGGGGTCTTTTATCGTTCCAAATGAATTTTTGGAGAGTTCTTTCTAGGTCAGTGAAATATGCCATTGGTATTTTAATGGGGAGTGCATTGAACTTATAGATCGCTTTGGGAAGTATGGACATTTTGATGATGTTGATTCTACCAATCCATGAACATGGTATGTTCTTCCATTTGTTTACATCTTCCTCTATCTCTTTTTTTCAGTGTTGTGTAGTTTTCTGCTTATAGGTCTTTTACCTTCTTAGTTAAGTTTATTCTTAGGTATCTTAATTTTTTTTGGTGCGATGGTAAATGGGATAGCTTTTTTGGTTTCCGTTTCTGTAGGTTTACTATTGGTGTATAGGAATGCCATAGATTTCATGGCATTAATTTTGTATCCTATTGCATTGCCAAATTCATTTATTAAGTCTATTACTTTTTTGATGGAGTATTTTGTTTTTTTGTTTTTTTATATACAGTATCATGTCATCTGCAAATAAGGAAAACTTTACTTCTTCTTTTCCAATTTGGATGCCTTTTATTTCCTCTTCTTGTCTAATTGCAATGGCTAGTAATTCCAGTACTATGTCAAACAGGAGTGGTGAGAGTAGGCATCCTTTCTTATTCCTGTTCTTAGAGGTAATGGTTTTAGTTTTTGCCCATTGAGTATGATGTTGGCTGTGAGTTTATCATATATAGTTTTTATTTTTTTGAGGTATGATCCTTGTACTCCCACCTTGTTGAGAGCTTTTATAAGGAAAGGGTGTTGGATTTTATCAAATGCTTTTTCTGTGTCAATTGATATGACTGTATGATTTTTATCTCTCAATTTGTTTATGTAATGTATCACTTTTACTGATTTGTAGATATTGTACCATCCTTGCATTCCCAGAATAAATCCTACTTGGTCATCTTATATGATCTTTCTGTTGTACTGCTGGATCCGATTTACTAGAATTTTGTTGAGGATTTGGCATCTATGTTCATGAGAGATATTGGCCTGTAAGTCTCTTTCATTGTGATGTTTTTATCTGGTTTTGGTATTAGGGTGAGCTGGCTTCAAAAAAGGAGTTTGGAAGTGTTCCTTCCTCTTGAATTGTTTGGAATAGTCTGAGGAGGATAGATTTTAGTTCTTCCTTGAATGTTTGGTAAAACTCTCCTGTGAAGCCATCTGGCCCTGGGCTTTTGTTTGCTGGAAGCTTTTTGATGATGGCTTCAATTTCTTCCAAAGTCACTGGTCTATTGAGGTTTTTTGATTCTTCCTGATTGAGTTTTGGCAGGATATATTTTTCTAGGAATAGGTGCATTTCCTCCAGGTTGTCCAGTTTGTTGGAATAGAGTTGTTCGAAGTATTTTATAACAATCCTTTGTATTTTGGTGGAGTCTGTTGTTATTTCACCTCTTTTATTTCTGATTTTGTTTATTTGGGTCCTCTCTCTTTGTTTCTTGGTTAGCCTGGCTAGAGGTTCAACAATCTTGTCTATCCTTTCAAAGAACCAGCTCTTGGTTTTGTTGATCTTATGTATTGTTTATTTGGCTCTGTTGTTTATCTCCGCTCTGATTTTTATTATTTCTTTCCTTTTGCTTACACTGGGCTTTTCTTGTTGCTCTTTTTCTAACTCTTTGAGTTGTAGAGTTAGATAATTTGTTACCATTCTTTCTTGTTTATTGCAATAGGCTTGTAGAGATATGAACTTCCCTCTCAAAACTGCTTTTGCTGTGTCCCATAGATTTTGGATTGTTGTGATTTTATTGTCATTTGTTGCCAGGATGTTTTTAATTTCTTCCTTGATTTCTCTGGTAACCCAGTCCTTGTTTAATAGCATGCTATTTAGTCTCCATGTGTTTGATTTCTTTGTATTATTTTTATTGTAGTTGGTTTCCAATTTTATGCCACCATGATCTGAGAAAGTTCTTGATATGATTTCTATCTTCTTGAATTTGAAGAGACTTTGCCTATGTCCCAACATGTGGTGTATCTTTGAAAATGACCCATGTGCACTTGAGAAGAATGCATATTCTGTGGCTTTGGGATGAAATTTTCTGAAGATGTCGATTAATTCCATCTGGTCTAGTGCATCATATAGGATTGATATTTCTTTGCTGATTTTTTGTTTAGATGATTTGTGCAAAGGTGATAGTGGTGTATTAAAATCTTCTACTATGATTGTATTGCTATTAATCTCTCCCTTAATGTCCTCCAGCAGTTTTTTTTTTAATGTATTTGGGTGCTCCTGTATTGAGTGCATATATGTTTACCAAGGTTATTATTATTTTTTTTTTCATTTCCATTTTCCTGGAAAACCTTTTTAAATCTCTTAACCCTCCGCCTGTGTGAGTCTTTTTTCTGAAATGGATTTCTTGCAGACAGCAGATATATGGGTCTTGCTTTCTTATCCAATCTGTTACCCTATGTCTTTTGATTGGAGCATTTAATCCATTTACATTTAAAGTTATTATTGATAGGTACTTATTTAATGCCATTTTTATTCTAAACCCCTGTGTTACTTTTTCGCTTCCTATTTCTTTATTTTTACAGTAGACCCTTTAGCATTTCTTGCATTCCTGGTTTGGTGGAGTTGAATTCCTTGAGTCTTTTTTTTTTTCCTTTTTTTTTTTTTTTTTTTTTTTTGGTCTGTGAAGCTCCTGATTTCACCTTCAATTTTCATTGATAGCCTTGCTGGGTACAGTATTCTTGGATTCAGCTCATTCTTTTGCATGAATTTTTATTTTTCATCCCCTTCCCTTCTGGCCTGATAAGTTTCTGTTGAGAAATCAGTTGCTAGTCTGATGGGGGTTCCTTTACATGCAACTTTCTGTCTCTCTCTGGCTGCTTTTAAGATTCTTGCTTTTTCATTGCACCAATTAGGACAGCTTCTAAATACCCAATTAGAAGCTGCTCTAATTGGGTATTTTTTTCCATCTTGTCTTCTAGCTCACTGATATGGTCCTCTGCTTCTTCTAGTCTACTTTTGATGCTTTTTTATTGAGTTCTTCATTGTAGCAATATCATTTTTCATTTTCTCTTAGTTCTTCTTCAGATTCAATTTAATTATAATATGCCTTGGCATTGGTCTTTTGGGATTCATTTTGTTTGGGACTCTGTGAGCATCTAGGATTTGTGTGTGTGTGTGTGTGTGTGTGTGTGTGTGTGTGTCCCCCCCATCTCAGGAAATTTTTCTGTCATTATTTCTTGAAATAGGTTTCCCATGTCTTACTCAGTCTCTTTTCCTTCTGGAACCCCTATTATTCTATTATTGTTTTGTTTTGTATTGTCCCAAAGCTCCCTTAGGCTCTCTTCCTGCTTTGTAATTTTTTTTTTTTCTAGAAGCTGCTCTAATTGGGTAATTTTTTCCATCTTGTCTTCTAGCTCACTGATGCGGTCCTCTGCTTCTTCTAGTCTACTCTTGATTCTTTCTATTGAGTTCTTTACAGTAGCTATGTCATTTTTCATTTCCTCTTGGTTCTTCTTCAGATCCTCTTGGTTCTTCTTCATTTCCTCTTGGTTCTAACTCATATTGTCAAATTTGTCTTCCATTCTTTTTAGCCATCTTATGATCAATACTTTGAATTCTTGCTCTAGCAAGTTGCTTGCATCTAACTCGTTTATTTCCTTTTCTGGTGATACCTGCTTTTCTTTCATGTGCGGGCTATGTCTTTGTTTCCATATGGTCTCTCTTTTCAGGATGTCTGGTTATGTAGTTCTCTTTCTCCTGAGTTGATTTAAAGGCACAAAATACAGCACTACCAGGTATAACACAAAAGGCACTGACCAGGAATGTATTTGTGATATTAATAACCTCTAATAAAGGTGACCACTAGAGAAAGGCAAATTAGGGGATAGGAGAGAAAGAAGAAATGAAGAAGAGGGATAAATAAAGAGATAGAAAAAAAAGAAAAAATAATGAAAAGAAAAGTAGTGTCAGAATGAAAATGGGAAACAGGAAGAGAGAGAGAAAGAGACAGAGAAAGAGAGAGAGAAAGAGACAGAGAGAGAAGAATCTTACTAAGAGAGAAAGGGGGAACAAACTATATATATGTGGAGAAAATTCCAATATAACAACCACTAATCACAGCAAATGCCAGCAACAATACTTGGAGATTAATACAAACTACAATATCCACTAATATCAAGCAAGGCTAGGATTCACAGAAGTAAAAAAGAGATCAGAACACAGCAATTAAAAAAATACTAAGCAACAATAATAACAAAAGAATAAGCATATCAATGGGTATATTCTTGTTCATCAGTCTATGTTGTTCACCATTTCCCCTAGATGAGTGAGATCATGTCCTACTGGAAATATACTTATAAGTTTAGAAAATGAGACAAGCAATAATCATTATGCTACAGGCAAACGAATCAGTCTGTAGTGATTTCTTTCTGGGCCAACAGTTCAATGTCAAATAGTTCCTTATGTGTATATGTCAGCAATGATATTTCAGTTCTGGGTGGTGGACAAATGGTGGTAATGCAGGTCCTGGAAACCTACAGTAATACATAGCTGCTGACTGATATTATAGCACGGCATCATCAGAGTCTTTGGTCTCTGGACTGCTTCTCTTCTGTCTTCATGGTTGGAGTAGTCCTGTTAATTCCTCTCTGTTGTTGGAATCCACATGGTCTCCGAGTTGTTTTCTGAAAATATACAAACATATTCTCAACCAAAAGTTAATAAAGGAATATTTTATATAAATTTGATTTGTATACTTTTTCATTTTTTGCCCAAATGATTTTCCTCTGGCTTGTTTTGGCACCGTGTGTGTTTTTCATGGGTGCCTTGCTATTAGCATTACAATTAATTTTCTAAAGTATAAATTTTCTAGATGCAATTTACTTACAGTATATTTTTCCTTACATGATATTCTTCTACTTTCCCCCTTTTTTGATTTAAATATTAGGAGGCTTTTGAAAAGTTTATAATGTAGTCTTGATAGCTTTTAAATTTTAATTTTTTGCACTATAATATGACTGCTTTAGGTTCATTTCCTGATGTGAAATTTTATCCTGAGATAAACTATCAATAAAAATTTTAGTTAACACTTTAGGAATAGCTTTTGTCCAATACAATTAATTTTTTTTAGAATATTCACTTATTTTAATTAGCCAATTTAAATTAGCCTGAAAACTTATCTACTATTTTACTGTCAAATTTATTACTCTAAAACAATCTTATTTTACCATGTAAATATTAGTGGAAAGGATTATTTGCCTTCTTTGAGTAGGCCCTGAGCCCTTCCTGTTGGTAGGCTGGATTTAGATATCAAAAACCCACTTCCCCACACCATGGGTACAAGACAACTCAAACAAGTCTTATTGTAGTGAGAGGACAGCTGCTGTCAGCCAATTCTCTGTCTTTTGTCTGGGTCCCAATTTGAGCTGGGCATGGGAAGTTCAGGAACCATGGGGGTAGGAGACCCCTCAGCAGGGGTGAGGGTTTAGGCCCCTGCAAAGTTGGGGAGGTAAGGGTTTGTGCCACATCTCAAGTTCTCTCCTGATGGCCTCTCTTTTACTGTGCCTGTCTTAGGAATCTTACCCTGAGGAATCTTACCCATCTCTGGCTAACCAGCCATCCTCTGAGGCCAAGCAGGGTGATGTGAGGTTCAGTCTGTCTCCTTGGTATCCTATGCCCCCATGGCCTCCACACCCAGCTCCTGCCTTAGGATCCTCTTGCCTACTGGCGGGGCCCCAGCACTGATCACATATCTTGGGGAACCTGGGTTTCTTCTCCAGGGAGGGCCCATCTCATACCACTGGGTGAGAGATAGATCCACGGTACCAGTCATCAGGAGGCTTCAACCTCGACATGAACAGAAAGCTCAGGCAGCAGCTGTGGGCAATTAGATTGTGAGAAGAGGGTCCCTCCTGGCCAAATGAGCAAGAGGGGCCAGTATAGAATGCTCAGGTGCCTTCCCAGGAGGCCCTCTACACAATGGAACTGATTAAATCCTTTCATGTCCTTTTTAAATTGCTGCCAGACATTCAAATAGTTAATTCGTAAGCTTGCTTGGGATAATTGTATATTATGTTGCTGTAATTCTAGAATATCAAGAGATGTGTTACCTTTGTCTCCAAGCACCAAAAAGGTGACTTTTATTGCTCCCCAAGGGTTCGAGGTACTATTATAAGTTAATGGGGGTAACACAAATCTGGGAAAAATTTTAATGACATTATAGAATAATATCATGTAAGGATATTCTTTACTCTAGGCCATGGAAATTTCATTTTATACTGGATATCCATTTCTTTTTCTATAGACAAGGTCTCAGTTACATTTTCTGCACCTCTCCCAAGGGCTAGCAGTGATAGTAGATTGTCTTTGAATGTTTGGTAAAATTTACCTGTGAAACCATCTGATCCAGGATTTTTGTTTGTCTATTCAGATTCTCTGGTTCTTCCTGATTAAATTTTGGAAGATTGTATGTTTCTATGATTTTATGGCATCTAGCTGTTTGTTAATATTTTCTTATAATACTCTAAACTTGTTATTTCTCTTCTTTCATATCTGATTTTATTTATTTGAATTTTATCTTTTTTTTTTTTGATGGGTCCTTTTAAAGGTTCATCAGTCTTGTTTATCTTTCAAAAAAACTAACTCTTAGTTTAAAATTTTGTATTGATTTTTATACTATTTAATTTGTTTCTGCTCTGACCCTTGTTTCTTCTACTCACTTTGGTCTTCCTTTGTTATTCTTGTTTTAGTTTCTTTAAGAATAAATTTAGATTGTTTATTTGAGATTTTTGTTTCTTTTCATAGGTCTGTAATGCTATGGATTTCCCTCTAGGACTGCTTTCACTGTGCTCCATAGATTTTAGGTTGTTTTCTTCCCATTTTCATTTGTTTCAAGCTATATTTTTACTTTTTCCTTAATCTCATGGTTAACATATTCATTGTTTAGAAATACGTTGTTTAGCCTCTATATCTGTGTATGTTTTACAGTTTTTCTCCTATGATGTATTTCTAGTTTCATATCATTATGGTCAGATAAGATGCTTAATATGGTTTCAACCTTCTTAAATGTAGTCATACTTGTATTGTGTCCTAACATGTGATCTACCCTGGAAAATGTCCCATGTGCACTTGAAAAAATATGTATTCTACTGCTTTGGGTTAAATTGCTTTGAATATATCAATTAAATTAATCTGATCTAGTGTGCCATGTGCCTCCACTTCCTTGTTAATTTTCTATCTCTAAGATCTATCAGTTATTGTCAATGGAGTGTTAAAATTCCTACTATAACTGAATTACTGTCCATCTCTTATATGTCCAGCAATATTTGCTCTACATATTTATGTACTGCTATGTTGGGTTCAGAAATATTTACAGGTGTCATATACTTTTGTTGCATTTCTCCTTTTGTCATCATGAAGTGTCTTGCTTTGTCTCTTACCATTTTAAAGCCTTTATTTTAAAGATTATTTTGTGAGATGTAAGTATTGCCAACCCAGCCTTTTTTTCCTTTCCATTTGCATGCAATATTTATTTTCATCCCTTTATTTTAAGTCTGTGTATATCTTTTTTTCTGAGGAGAGTTTTTTGTAGACAGCATATATATATATATATATATATATATATATATATATATATATATATATATATTGTTTTCTTATCTGTTCAGCTACACTGTATCTTCGATTGGAGTATTTAAGCCATTGAGAAAACTTCAATAAACTAATCTGAGCAGCCAATGTCTTCTGGTTCCCTCAGCCATGTTCATGATGATCTTGGATAATCATCATTGGTTCTTTCACTTGCCCTTCTCATGATACAGAGTTTCTGTGAGGCTATTTCAAGCCTGCCTCCACAACTTCCCCACAGATCATTTCTACTAAGTTCTAAAGTGGAAATGATCCTAGGCTCTAAAGTTCTATGGACATCATAGTTAAGAAGAGTTGGTGTAATAATGGGTGTGCCACTGGTCTGTCCTCATCCTTTGTGAATCTGATAGAGGAGCAAGATACCATCTGATAATAAAAAGAGTCCTCTTCACCTATATATCTCCACCAAAAAAATCAGCTTTGACTACAGCTGGTATAAAAAATATAGAATTGAATGAGAATAAGGTGCAGGCATAATGTCTCATGTTGAATTGTTCTATGAAATTGAGAAAGGGCATAAAAAATCTTAGAGGCTAACAGGCCTTGTGGAATACTCTATCAAGTACCAGCTTTGAGAGATCCGAGTTAAGACCAAATTATTCATCCAATACCTTGTAGCTGGTCTGCCTATTAAAAGTGTTTTAATGCCTTGATAATCCAGTGTCCTCATTTACAAAAGGGCATTATAAAAACTTCATTACAAGATTTTTGTGAAGATTTTAAATTTCCCAAACCTAAAGTTGCTATAACACTTTCATATTCAGGATTTAATGAATATTAACTCACTTAATCTTCACCGCAACCACATGAATAGATGGTATTATTATTTCCACTTTTCAGTAACTACAGTACAGAAATATTAGGAATTTGTCTAAGGTCACATGACTATTAAGGGGTGAGCTGTGACTTTTCCCTCAGAGAGTTTTATCCTACAGTCTGTATTTCTAACTACTTCACACTATATTGGCTCTCCAGTAAGACTAGAAATGGGGTGCAATACAACTGATTGTCCATGTCAGGATCCTTTGGGGTAAAAGTGGCATTAAAACAAGTATACTGGGTCAAGATGTGTAAACAGAAATGCTCCTAGGAAAACAAGGACAAAAGGGCCCCTTAATAATAATGTTACCTCAAAAGCTCATAGGGTCTTGATCCCCAAAATAGAAATAATTAATCTAACATTTCCTAGAACATAAGTCACATATATATTTGTTCTGTTGAAGCCTAAACAAGGCAAGATTTTCACCAAGAAAGTAGTAGAAGAGAATAATAAAAACAAAATGAGACTATTACCTTTGTGTGGATTGTATCTAACTTCTATAATAAATTTTTCTTTCATTTCCAAGCTGCTATCACGCCATCCCACAAATCTACCTATAGAGAAGTCAATTCAAGTACTCACTTGAAATTGAGAGCAATTGGTCAGGCTCAACTGCCAAAGGTCTTCCCATTGAAGACCTCCCTTTATTTCTCCACTGAAGCATTACTCATCTTCCAGCTAGGAACTTCCTCCCTCTCGGTGACCAAAGGTCTTTAACAGGTGGAACCAGCAAAGCTGCCCAGTGAAAGGCTGAATGGTTCTTTTTGGTCCTCACTGCTGAATTGCCATTTTTCCAAGCACAACTCACATTCATTTAAACTATGTTACAACACTGATGACTCTCAGTCTGGCATTCAAAATAAATCAACCAACATCAATCAATGAATATGTATTGAACACCTATTTTAAGTGCACAGGGAGCTTAACCTTCATTTATATACAGCCAATTATCCCCAATTGTGCTGATGAAGGTTTTACTTTTTCCTCCAAAGCGCACTATGCAGCCCTTGCCCTCACTGACCCGCATTTGGGTAGTCTTGACTTCCTTCCCAGATCAAGGAGACACTTCAAATTTCGATTCAGGTTTATAAGATGTTGGCCAATCTCCCATATTTGTGCAAATAGAAAGTGGAATAAAGATCTTCTCTTACTGACTGTCTCTTCCAGTAATCATTCACATTCCTGAGTCCAGGAACAGAGGGTCAAAGGCAATGCACATTCAGTACTGGTGTATTAATTATCCATTTGTGCAAAACAAGGTGCCCAAACATAGTGGCTTAAAAATGAACATTTTTTTTCTCATGTAGTTTCTATGGGTGAGGAATATGACTGTAGCTTAGTTGCATGGTTGTAACTAGAGATCTTTCATGAAATTGCAGTGAGGATGTCAACTATGGCATTACTCTTCTGAAGGCTTGATCAGAACCAGAGAGTCTGCTTCCAAGATGACCCATAAGGCTGTTAACTGGAGGCCTTAGTTCCTCATCATGTGAAATTTTTTATAGGGTTGCTTTAATGTGATCAAGACATGGCAGTTTCTTCCCCAGAGTGATCTAACAAAGAAAATAGGAAGCTATGGCTCCTTTGATCACCCACCCATCTACTGTCATGTCCACTGTATTTCATTAATTAGAAGCAGGTCATTAATTACAAGCCACATTCTAGGGAGAGAGGAACTAGACTTCACATTTTGGAGGAAAGAGTATCATCAAAGAATTGTATATGTATTTCAAAGTCATCTCAGTAGGTGTATTAGTAAGGGTTCTCAAGAGACACAGAATCAATAGGCAATCTATTTATCTACCTACCTACCTATCTATTTAATTATCTATCTATCATAAGAAATTGGTTCACACAGTTATGGAGGCTGGCAAGTTCAAAATCAGAAGAGCCAATGTACCAGTTCTAGTCCAAAGGCCAAAAGCTGCAATAGAACTAGAAGAGTTTGATGTCCCAGTTCATAGATCATTGGGCAGGGGAATTCTTATTTACTGGGTTGTTGGAGACCGGGTGTAAGCTGACATGGTCCTTGTACTCAAAGGGGCTAGCAGGGCTGACCCACTACCCACACAGTTTTTCCAGGCTTGTTTGGATGGCAACTATCAGTAGAATGAGAGCAACCTTTGTAGAATGAGAGCAACCTTTCATGGCTTGCAAGAAGTCTGTAACTATTTACTGAGATTTGCTGTACTGAGAATTTGTCCTTCTGCTCTGTCTCCCCCTTAGAGATTAAGAGGAACAAAGAATGCATTCCTCTTGACAGACCTTCTATTCAGTGTTTTGTGTATAAAAGCCATTGTGCAGTTAATAAAGTTGCTGCAGTCGGTCAATGGCTACCTGTACTCCTCCCGATCCCGCTTTCCTGTTTTTCTTTCTTTTCTCAATTCCCAACTCCCTACCTCATCCCAGTTCAACCTGTCAGGCTGGCCCTGGTCCTGGGGAGATTCAGTCTTTTGTTTTATTCAGGCCTTCAATTGATTGGATGAGGCTCACCCACATTATGGAGCACCATCTGTTTTACTCAGGTCTACTCATTTAAATGTTAATGTCATACAAAAAAAAATCCCTCAAGAAGCAATAGCATAATATTTGACCAACTATCTGAATGCCCTTTGGTACAGTCTTATTGACACATAAAGTAGGCATTCCAAAAAGTTTATCAATAATTACAGATTTATATTGTTCCTCCAGAATTTTATTCATTTACTGATGTATTCTCTGGGAAAATTATAACTCTCGTTTGAATAGAATATTAAAATTTGCAAACTACTTTCAAAATATTTAGTAATTTTAAATTTCAGAACATATATGATGAGAAAACTTAGTATAGAGAGGTTAAGTAACTTGTTCAAGGCCTCACAGCTAATTGAAAGAACAAAATCAAAGCTCAAAGAAATTCTTTATGTCTAAAACTCTGGAATTTTCCTCACATAGCCTTCAAGCAATTGTATATTCTTCTAATATAGATGCTCCAAAAATGTACACACACACTTTGAATAATTATAAATGCAATGTTTATTAAAATACATTTTCTTTTCCAAATTGAGCTATCAGCTGTTAAAGTGTATATACATTTTGAGGAATATATTTTATTTGTGGATACTAGATCAGTGTTGTATTTTTGTTTGTCTTTTGTTTTGTTTTGTTTTTTTACAGTGTATAGAAGTCAAATTTCTCTTGTGAATATTGTTTTATAGAGAATGAAATATATTGAAAGAATGAGAGTTAATCTACTGAAGATGAAGATGGGTGAGGCTGAAGTAGAAGGAACTCTGTCCACTTGTTCTCTCTTTTCCTCCCCTTGGTGGACCTTTAGGCATCATCAAGAACCCAGAGAACATGGTTTGAAATCCACTAGCGTAGATCATGTTGGGCTCTGTCTTGAGGATGAGGCTTATGGGAGAAACTGGAAGATCATTTCCAAAGTCACGAAGGACTACTAGGTTATCACTGTTATTTAACTTTCATCCAGGCAGGCATATAGTTTTGTTGTTCTAGAAAGTTTTTCCAGGAGGAAAAACTTGAGTTTAGATTGGGAGGCAGAGTATTAGATTGTGATTTATCTTGAACCACTTATACTCACACCTTGAAGTCTCCTCTAAATTATATTGTTTCTTAAGTTAGACTCTCCAGTTTTCTGTGTCATAAAAAGAGAATTACAGTAACAACAACAAAAATAGTAGTAGAATATTCCTGAGCAAAAGCTTTAGAAAAGGTACTTGGCAAAGTGAATTGTCAGATATTTAGAATGTCTGACTATATTACTTTTTTATAATTAGAACATTTCACGATTATAAATGGTTTGTTATAAGACCTCAGCCAGCTTGTGAATAAGACATCTTCAGGAAATCTACAAAAAAGATTTAAAAAAATATATATTTTATTGTTTTTTTACAGAGAGGAAGAGAGAAGGATAGAGAGTTAGAAACATCTATGAGACAGAGAAATCGATCAGCTGTCTCTAGCACACCCCCTACTGGGGATGTGCCTGCAACCAAGGTACATGCCCTTGACCGGAATCGAACCTGGGACCTTTTAGTCCTCAGGCTGATACTCTATCCACTGAGCCAAACCGGTTTCAGCAGAGATTTTTTTTTTTAATATTGAAGAAAAGCCCACCTCCACAATAAAGATACAAATAACATTCCGTATGTCCCGAATAGGAGAGGAACAGTAGTTGCTGAAGAGTCGGGCTAAAGCTACATACTTAGCTCCTACTGAACACTTCAGATATGGAGCTGCACTCCATGCTCCTGCTCTCCAACTGCTTCCAGCTCAGACTATCTAAATTACATCCTGCCTCTGAAAGTCTCCCAAAGCACCAGTAACTCCCCACTACCTGCAGGATAATATTTCAGTTCCGGATCCAGCATATTATACCCTAGTTCTGTGCATTTACACATTTTAATTCAATTAAAATAAATGTGACAATTACATAAGAATTAATAGAATCTGTGGTAGTTGATGGTGTAACAACAACAAAAGAGACAACCTTGAGAAGCTCTCAACTTAAAATAGACTAGTAAGTACACAGATAACAGGTATACTATGAGACATATAATAATAGATATAATGCACAGGATAGAGAAAGGCAATGATAAAGTTGGACACCTCCAAGTATAACCCTCTTGTACTAGATGTTGAAAAGCTGACTTTTTAGAAATAGAATAGATAGCCAAGGGGGGAGGGGTAGGAGGAGGAATGGTGATTTCCAGGCCCAGAGAATGACATATCTAAAGCTTTTTGGAGAGATTGCCTAGAGTTTCCTAGGGCATTTTCAGCAACATTGGCAAGAGAGGAGACTCCCAGCTTCCTGTTCAGGGCCAGCAGAGCAATGAGGGCACCAGCAGAGGCATTGCCTGCTGCCCTGCACAGTTCCCAGGCGCAGCAGCTCCCAATTCTCAGTCACTACCTGTTTCTCTCTTTTGCTATTTTGATCCTTCCAATTATTTTCCTTTCCTTCCCCCTGTTTTATTAAGACATAATCTATACTAATAAAAATGTAATATGCTAATCAGACCAGACATCTTCCAGATGTCCTTCCAGACAAAGCCTCAGTAGCTGCGAGGGCTGAAGGCAGGCAGCCATGGCAGCAACTGCAAGGGCCGAAGGCAGACCGCTGTCACAAGGCAGGCCACCATGGAGGCCGGCAGTGGCAGAAGTAGGAAGGTGTTGGGGGCAAGCCTTCTCCTAATCAGTCTGGTTGCTTCCTGCAGAGGGAGGCCAGAGGCAGTAGCAGTGGCGGGTGATGGAGGTGTGCCTTCCCCTGATCGGCCAGGTTGCCTCCATTAGTAGGACATCTCCTGAGGGCTCCCAGACTGTGAGAGGGGGCAGGCCGGGCTGAGGGTGCCTGCATCTGAACAGAGGAAGGAAAGCCCAAGTCCCAGCTGCCTGCAGCAGGCCAGCGGAGGGAAGCCTGAGTCCCCAGTAGCAGGGGCCAGGGCAGAAGCAGTTAGGGGTGATCAGGCAGGCAGGGGAGCAGTTTGGGGAGATCAGGCTGTCAGGGGAGCAGTTGGGAGTGGTCAGAGGTCCCAGGTGCCTGAGGCCTGCCTGGGCAAAGCCAATTTGGGTCCTGGGTGCCTGTGGCCAGCCAGAGGGAGAAAAGTCTGGGTCCCGGTTGCCTGCAGCAGGACCCAGACTTTTCTGAGAAGTACCAATAGAAAGGCTTTATACTTTATTATATAAGCTTCCTTAATCCTTAGATTTATTTTAGTTGTATTTTCATATAGCCTTGGAGTTCAAATCAGTTATTTGCAAACTGTTTTCATTTTCACCATGGCCATAAAGTTTAAAATGTACAGAAAATCATGTATTGATTATACAGCATTAGGCCTAAAG
Organism: Vespertilio murinus; assembly: GCA_963924515.1. Classification (NCBI taxonomy): domain Eukaryota; kingdom Metazoa; phylum Chordata; class Mammalia; order Chiroptera; family Vespertilionidae; genus Vespertilio; species Vespertilio murinus. The sequence goes on from OZ004707.1 coordinate 74,285,956, forward strand.
TGAATAGGAGAGAATCCTGGGTCTCAGGTGCAGGGGCCGAGGCAGAAGCAGTTAGGGGCAATCAGGCAGGCAGGCAGGCAGATGAGCAGTTAGGAGCCAGCAGTCCCACAGGGATCAAGCCTAAACCAGCAGTCAGAAACCCCGAGGGTTCCAGATTGGAGAAGGTGCAGGCCAGGCTGAGGGACTCCTCCCCTCTTGTGCACAAATTTCATACACCAGGCCTCTAGTTGACTTATAACATTTTATTAGCCCAAAGTATACAAGACTTGATATACATATATATTGCAAAATTATTATCACAATAAATTTATCTAACAACAATCACCTCACATAGTTATTTTTTTTTCTTGTGACAAGACTAGAACTTTTACTATATACTCGCAACAGTTTTCAAACAATACAGTATTGCTGACTACAGTCAACATGCTGTACATTATACCCCTAGGCCTTATTTTTCTTATCACTGGAAGTTTGTGCCCTTTGATTGTCATCACCCATTTTCCTCACTTTCCTCCACAACACCTCTGGCAACCACCAATCTGTTCTCTGTATCTAGGATTTCAGTTTGTTTAGATTCCACATATGAGTGAGATCACATAGTATTTGTCTTTTTTTGTTTGACATTTATTCAACATAATGCTCTCAATAAAGTTCCATTTGGGTTGTTGCAAATGGCAGAATTTCCTTCCTTTTTATGGCTGAATAGTATTCCATTGCGTGTGTATATATGTACTACATATACTAAATTTTCTTTATCCATTCATCCACAGACACTTTTATCCACATATAGCCTATTTTGATGTATTGATTATTGTAAATAATGCTGCAATGCACATCAAATATGTTTTTAACTTATTTCCTGTGTTGAATTCCCTCTGCTTGAAATGCCTAAAATAATGCATGCTATTTTGATTGGATATGGATTAATATAAGCTTTTAGCAGAGTGTTATTACTGAATAATGAAATAAATTTTAGATGTTATAATGAATAAATTGACAGTTAACTGATGAATTAATGACTATATACTAATTTTAAAATTAAGGCCTACTTTTGGCAAAAAGTCATGCACTTACAATGACATCCTGGGGTCAAAAACAGTCATCAAGTAATAGGGAATTTCTTGCAGTTCTTCAACAGAAAGAGGGAGTGGCCACAACTTCATTATCACCATGTTAAACTGCATTGGAGGTTTTATAAAATCCTCCATCATCATTCTCTGACAAATTGCAGGGGAGAAAATTAGTTATCAGTTTGTATTTAACATTATGAATTACAAAGTACACCCTGTCTATTTTCTGTTAAAAAATAAAAATACCAAAAGAAAGGCTTTATACTTTACTATATAAGCTTCCTTAATCCTTAGGTTTATTTTAGTTCTGTTTTCATATAGCCTTGGAAGTCAAATCAGAGTTTTCTGCAAACTGTTTTCATTTCCAACAAGGCCATAAAGTTTAAAATGTACAGAAGATCATGTATTGACTATACAGCATTAGGCCTAAAGCGAATAGACTATACTTTTCCTTTGCAAGGGGACAATTTTGTCAGTAAGCTCTGGCAAACAAAGACCAGACAGGAGAATAAGGACAGTTTTATTTCTGAGGGAGATCAATGAATATGACAGGTTAATAGATGGCACACAGCTGGTGTTAGGTTCAGACGAAGTGATGACAAGGGAAAAGAAGAGGACGAGATGAGCATTTATAGAACTTGAGTCCAATTCTGTGTGGAAAATTAGAATGCCCTAGGGAAAACAGGAGTTAGTGGCTATCTCTCTTGGGATAAGCAGAGCAATCAAAACATCTTAGGCATTTGGAGCATGTCCTAGGAACCCGGCCACTTCCTACTCAAGGCCAGAGGGACTTCTCCGAACATCAGTCTGTGCAGTGAAAACATCAGCCATGGTTTCTAGATTAGTCTCTCCCCTTTGAATGCTCCCCTAGGCAAACAGGAAGGTATTCCCTCCTGGTGAAGGTCAGAATAGGAAACAGTATTTCTTGTGGCCATTCCCACCTATGGGACATAGTGTAGCTGAGCAGGAAGGAAATGACCTTAGAAATTAAATATACCTGCCTTGAAATTAAGTCTCTACCATTTATTTAGCAGACAACTATTCAGCCTCAATTAATGTCAATTTCCTTAGCCATAACATGAGAATTACCGTATTTTTCGCACCATAAGACATACCCGACCATAAGACGCACTTGTTTTTAGAGGAGAAAAATAGGAAAAAAAATATTCTGAACCAAATAGTGTAATAAAATATTTAATAAAGTATAACAGAATAATATTTGAACCATATAAACTGAACATCAGTCAACAGCGGCATTGAGAACCATTATCACTGTCATTAACACATAAAGACAAAGGTTTGAGTACTCTAGTCTTCTGAAAACCCCAAGAACTCTTCTTCGCTAGAGTCAGAATTCATGAAGACGCAGGCACTTCTTCTATTCGGACCATAAGACACAGGCACTTTTCCTCCTACTATTTGGTGAAGAAAAAGTGCGCCTTAAAGTCCGAAAAATACGGTATACCTGTATGCAATAAACATGGAGGGCTTTAAATGAGATGATGATGGTGACAATGATAAAAACAAGCACGTGTGTACAATTTACTAGCAAACTCTGTCCCCAGAGCTTTACACATCAAGTAAAATAAATATTTAGGATACATAATGTTATAAAGTACCTTGCACATTGAGATTGCCTATAAATGGCAGCTGTCTTGCTGATGCAGGTTGGTGTGATAATGATGGTGCTATCATTCCTTCTCCTTGAAACCTAACTAAGGTCACTAAAGTATTAAACAGAATATGCCTTCTCAGGTTCATTCTTACATGACTTGTATCAATAGAAATTCTTATTTGAAGATAGTTTGATCTGAGAAGAATTTAGACCACCTGCAAGAAAGAAAAACAACTTTATATTATTCTCAATATAATAATGCCCATGTGTGAATTTAAAGAAAATGAGAGTCCTATCAGGAGGGAGGGTAAGTTGGGGCATAGTGGGTATTGAAAGATGGGGTAAAAATGATTAAGAACCATTAGTTCGAGCTTTTCTTAGATGCTTGTTATGAAAGTGCGCATTAGAAATAAAAGTGCATAAGGAGATGATAACTGAAGGGGGGAAAGTGTAAATAATAGGATGCAAATATATTTAAGGGAGATAGTTAAAATAACAGTTTAATAGTAATTGTGGGGTGTTTAATATAATTAAAAAGAGTTGGAGGGTCATATTACACATCAAAATGTTACAGATTCATAGTATATAAGACAAAATTAGAAAAAAGTGACTCTATGTAGAGAATATATGCTATGATCACTTCTAAAATTACTTTTGTACCATATATAAATATTTTCAGAAATAGTGAAAGGATAATAGTAGGTGCACTTACTTTAGATTTGGGCTCTTAACTTGGCAAGTTGTCTAACATGTCTCAAGTTTCTTGGCCTCATCTACTAAGTGGGAATATTCTACCTCACAGAACTAAATTGTTTAGCATGCATATAGTGACTCTACATAGTAGTCACTCAACTTAAAATGGATTAAGAATACTGATTTGTAGACCTTTTCAGATACCAAGCAAGATAAACTTTACAGCACTTAAGAAGAGGGAAAAGTGTTTGGAATTTTGTATTATATGAGTAATCTATAATAATCTATAATAATAAAAGCATAATGTGCTAATTAGATAGGACATACTTCTGGACGACTTTCTGGATGAAGCTGGAGTTGTGAGGGAAGCTCAGGTCCCAGGTGCTGAGGGGAAGGAAGGACTACTCTTGCTTAAATTTCATGCATCAGGCCTCTAGAGTAATTATTATTGGACAACTCATAAGAACAGTAAGGATCTATGATCAGTTTTCTTCATCAGTTCTATATAGAATTCAAAATATTTTTATTTATTTTTTTAAAATATATATTTTATTGATATTTTATAGAGAGGAAGGGAGAGAGAGAGAGAGAGAGCTAGAAACGCCAATGAGAGAGAAACATCGACCAGCTGCCTCCTGCACACCCCTCTCTGGGGATGTGCCCGCAACCAATGTACATGCCCTTGACCAGAATCGAACCTGGGATATTTTAGTCCACAGACCGACGCTCTACCACTGAGCCAAACCGGTTTCGGCTCAAAATATTTTTAAATGATCATCACCTTTAATAGGCTTAATAGAAAGATGGGAAGAAAATAAGAATTATGGAACTATACAACAATATTTTGAGAATAATCCTCAGCAATTAATTAACTGACTTAGAAATACCAAGAGAAAATAATTTAGAAGAGGACATTGTATATAGGTAATAATTCTGTCACTTTGTTACATGCAAAATAAAAACTTTGTAATAGGCACAAAGTTTTAGAGACATATGAAAAACAAATGACTCTAAAAATAAAATTACAAATGAGAATACAGCTATATGAATGTATTATACCAATATTTTGATTAGTTAAGGAATTGTACATTATCCAAAGATAATTTTAAATAACTGCTGAAACTCAGTAGGTGAGTCCTTGAAGGGGTGATGGTGTACATTGTACAAGAAACACAGTATAAAATGGTGTACTGGGAGACCTCAGTTCAATCTCCAGCCATCACTTAAGTTTCATCTGTGACCATTCACTTGCACCTGCACTTGACATTTCCAATAGCGTGCTAGGATTAAAGCAGAAATGCTGGCAGTGGGGTGTCAGCTATGGAAATGCTTTTCTAAGACTTCTCTCCAATTGTTAAGAACACCTTTATTATACAAAAAAAGAACCTGTGGTTTGCTTCTCTCTTGCTTAGCACCCTGAGTAGAGGTGTTCCAAGGCTGTAGGAAAATGTCTCAGGTGAAACAGATAAGTTACAAGCCCAAATATTCTCAACTTGGGCTGATTTGAAATTGCTCAGAGTATACAGATATCAGAGTATATAGATAAACACCCACTGATTTTGTAAGGACAAAGTTTTTTTTTTTGTTTTTTTTAAAACCACTGAAGGGCTGCTTCCTGTGTGTTTGTGTGTGTGTGTGTGTGTGTGTGTGTGTGTGTGTGTTGTAACAAAAAAAGTGGTTCTGGTTTTTCTACTCTATTTGCAATGAATAAATTTAAATAACACATACTTTCTCTAGAACCCTTCAGTTCAGCAATAACTATGTTAAATATGATTTTATATTTGAAATAAAAAGAAAAAAGGATTGAACCTGCCGTTAGCAATTTATACCTCATTTGTCTAGCTATAGAATTGAAATTCCCCTATAATTCCCCTCACTTCTTTCCATGTGAGATATTTATTGAGCAGTTACTTTGTGCTCAGACTGTCAAGCATTAAATTATTGAAACGATTAAAATACACTCCATTTCCAAATCTCAATAAATAGCAAATGAAAATGTGAAAGTGCTCTGAAACTAATTAAGTGATAAATATGATTTTTCTATAATAAATCAAACAATCAGCACATTTATTGTTCACATATTATATAAGGCAACTTGGTATATTTATTAGAAGGCAACTAAAGCAATTACCTCTATCACAACCTTATTAACACACATAAACACACACATGCACACGCATGTTCACAAGAAATTGAAGGTCAGAGAGACAGAGATTTACATTCAGGCTTTGCTGATGTACTAGCTACAAACTTGAATGATTTATTTAATTTCTCTCAGCTTTAGTATCCTTATTTATAAAATGAGAATAATATTAAATAAATAAATAAATAAATAAATAAATATATATATATATATATAAAAACATATATAATATAGTATATGCAAGATATATAATATGTGTAATATGTGATTATATAAAAACTAGAGACACAGTGCACAAAATTTGTGCATGGTGGGGGGGATATCCCTCAGCCTAGCCTGCACCCTCTCCAATCTGTAATTCCTCTCACAATCCAGGACTGCTGCCTCCCAACTGCTCACCTGCCTGCCTTCCTGATTGCCCCTAACCTCTTCTTCCTTCCAGCCTGATCGCCCCATAACCACTCCCCTGCTGGCCTGATTGATACCTAACTGTTCCTCTGCTGGCCTGTTTGTCCCCAACTTCCCTCCTCTGCCAGCCTGCTCACCCCTAACTGCCCTCCCTGTAAGGTTGATCACCCCAACTGCCTTCCTTTGCAGGCCTTGCCCCTCCCAACTGCCCTCCCCTGCTGGCACTCTTGTGGTGAGCATCTTGTTCCCACATAGGGGCAGGATGTTTGACCACAGTGGGGGCAGCCATATTGTGTGTTGGAATGATGGTCAATCTGCATATTACTCTTTTATTAGATAGGATAGAGGTCTGGAGCATGGGTGGGGGCCAGCTGGTTTGCCCTGAAGGTTGTCCTGGATCAGGGTAGGGATTCCCTTGGGGCATGGGGCAGCCTGGGTGAGGGGTCTGTGGTGGTTTGCAGGCTAGCCATGCCCCCTGGTGACCCAAGCAGAGGCCCTTGTATCTGGAATTTATTTACCTTCTATTATTGAAACTTGGAGTGGAGCCAAGCTTGCTACTCACTCTGTGGCTGCTGTGATTTCTGTTTGGATTTGTTTACCTTCTATAATTGAAACTTTGTAGCCTTGAGTGGAGGCTTAGGCCAGCAAGGACAGACAGAAAGCTTGGCTTCCTCCATTGCCTGGGAAACCCAAGCCTTCCTCCAGCTCTCTGTGGCTGCAGCCATCTTGGTTGAATTTATTTGCATACTCACTCTGATTGGCTATTGGGTGTGGCTGGTGGGTATAGTGGAGGTTTGGTTAATTTGCATATTACTCTTTTATTAGGTAGAATAATAAAAGACATATATTATCTTATATAATATTCTATAAAATAAAGAGCTAATTTGCTAATTATACCAAATAATCAGACAATCATCCAGACGAAATTCCAGATGAAGCTGGGGCTGTGAGAGGCTGTGAGGACTGAGCCCTTTGCATGAATTTTGTGCATCAGGCCTCTAGTATTCTATATTAGATATTATATAATAAAAGCCTAATATGCTAAGTGTTTGATCATCTGGTTGGTGGTTCAACCAATCAAAGATTAATATGCTAATGGCTTGCTAAGGCTACTAACCACTCACTATGATGTGCACTAATCACCAAGTGCCAGAGAGTTGACCAGTTGACCAATCGCTATAACATGTACTGACTACCAGGAGGAAGACACTCTAACTGGTAGGTTAGCTTGCTACTGGGGTCTGGCTGATCTGTATTGTGCGGGATGGTCCAGACACACCCTGGATCCCTTCCACGGTTCCTCTTCAGCTGGCCAACCTTCTGTAACCCAGTCCTTTGGCCTGTCCTGTGCATTCTTGCAATCCTGGACCCCTAAGGGGATGTTGGAAAGCCAGTTTTTGTCTGATCCCAAAAGTCCAGGAACCCCACTTGTGCATGAATTTTTGCACTGGGACTCTAGTTATATACCGTATTTGCCGGCGTATAAGACGACTGGGCGTATAAGAAGACCCCCTAACATTTCCACTAAAAATACAGAGTTTGTTATATACTCACCGTATAAGACTACCCCCCACTTGGAGGCATATTTTTCAGGGCCAAAAAATTGTCTTATACGCCGGCAAATACAGTATATATTAGATAATCTATCATTCCATAACAATTTCTCAGGAAATACTTAATCCTTTCTCTGTGTGCAGAGCCTGTGTTAAAGCAAGGTTAGCACGTTATAACTGAAGGTAATGGGTGTAATATGCTATTTTTCTACTCTAAAGGACTTACAGTTTCAGTGAAGCATAAAATATATTAATTCAAAAAAAGTTAATTTATAATATTACTAGAGGCCCAGTGTATGAAATTCGTGCACTCCGGGGTGGGGGGCGGGGGGTACTTGTGCCCTCTTGCAGTCTGGGAGCCCTTCAGAGATGTCTAACAATTGAACATCTTAGTGCTGCCATGGAGGTGGGAAAGGCTCCTGACACGGCCACTGCACTTGCCAGGCATGAGCCTGCTTGTGGGTTAGCGACACTCCCCCTGTGGGAGCACACCAACCACCAGGGGCCAGTTCCTGCATTGAGAATCTGCCCCCTGGTGGTCAGTGTGTGTCATAGTGACCGGTCATTCCACCATTTGGTTGATTTGCATATTAACCTTATATTATATAAGATAGCATTTAGAAGTTTACAGTGATATGCCCATAGAATTTAACATCTGAATTAAACTAGGAAAATTGTACCCTAATGAATAAGCCAAGCCATCTGGTGAGGGGGTGCAGCACTAATAAGAATCAGCACATGCTTATGGAAGCTTGAAATAAACCCAAATTCAATCAAACACACAGGCAGTGTTTGTGGTTGTCATGAGTTAGATATCTAGGGAGCCCGGAGTAATAGACAGTCATTTTCTGGTGAGTCAACTCAACTGGTATGGCAATTGACTTAACTTTCTTTATTCTGATACCAAGCTAACAAAACAGTCTTTGACCATAATTTGTCTTCTGATGTAAGTTTTCATCCTGAGGAAAAGATTTAACAATTCACAGACACATCCATTCCCTTCTGTTTGAAAGTTCTGTTTTCATTTTAAAATTTTGCTGTAAATTAATAAACACACCGATTTTCCATGAGTTTAGTTAACCAGAATCACTTCCCTTGAGCCTGGTCATCTCTGGGCACAAAGATAACATCCAAATAAGGCTCTGGACTACCAATCTGTGGCCAGATCCTGTATCATGCACCGCGCATGCTTTTTCCAGTCTCAACAACTACTGAGCAGCACAGTTCATGTTCCTGATTTCTGCTTCAAATTTAAAATCCAGAAGAGATTGAACTAAAAATAACTTAGACCACTGAAAATGTAAAACAACAGATAAAACCTGAAATACTACAACAATGATTCTCTACTGTAGTTACAGAGAACAATTGGTTTTTCGTTTTGGGATTTGATAATATAGATACCAATGATCACACTATACTGAACCATAAATTCAAACCTACGTGAAATCCAGTGTTGGGGAAGTATAGGTTGCCATACATTTTAAAACTCCAGGTAACTCTTAATTTATGGCCAAGGTTTATGTATCCAAACCTGGATACATAAACTTTGTATTAATTCTATTAATTGTAGGCAATTGATAGAAATGAGTAAAAGTAGACCAGGTGGGAATTAGAAATAATTAGAGATTATAAACACAACCTAAAAAGGCAGCCCTTAGTCCTCCATAACAACTATTTCCTTATGGAATTGTAGGTTCATTATCAATGGGTCTTTGGCATATTTGAGAAAACTCAGGAATCTGCATTTTTTCATATTTTCCAATTTTTAACTATTGACAAATAACTCAAAGCTTTAAATATAATTCTGTAACTCCAACAAGGCATAAATCCAGGCTATGAGCTTATGTTCTCTGATTATAAACAAAGAAACACTATGTGACATGCAAAGCTAACACAGAGCTTTAAATAAATTAAATCCTTAAACCAAAAAGGAAAAACTGACACACTGATTTTGCTGTTTGACATCCTACAGCTAAAATAATTCATGTCATGCTTTGCTTTTCCTGTTGATCCTTATCTCGACTTCAGCCTAGACCTGGAAGGCAGGAATGAGATTTTGCTTCTTTATGTTAGTTTCACTACTGTAGCCTTGGGCATTTATAAATCCATGAACATGTATAAATGTGATGTATAAAATTATATCAATATATACTAAACCAGTCTTGTTTTTCATGATTACTCAGAAAAAAATAGGCAGTGAATCCAGGAAGTATCCAGGGGCTATAATTAGTGGTCAAAATACACTATATCTGTGTGTTGCAATATCAGAAAAGATAACCCTGGCTAGTTTTCTCAGTTGTTAGAGCATTAGCCTGTGGGCCAAAGAGCATTGGGTTTGATTCCCTGTCCAGGGCACATACCTCAGTTTCAGGTTCAATCTCTGGCACTGGAGCTTGAACAGGAGGCAAGCAGTGGATGTGTCTCTCTGGAGTCAATGTTTCTCTCTCCCCTACTTCCTTCTCCCTTCCACTCAGTCTAAAAATCAATGGAAAAATATTTCCTTTCCTCCAGTGAATATTAAACAAATAAAAAAAACAATATCTATCTCTCCCTCTCACCATTTCTCTTTCTCCTTTCCTTCCTGCCCACCTCCCTCACTCTTATGCTCCATCTTTTTCTCTCTCAGAAACTAGGATCCATTCTGTCTTAAAAATGGCATGTTTTATGTAAAAGCAACATGGAAAGAAATTGAAGAAAATAACTTTTCTTAAGACTAACAGTGAGCAACCATGGAAAGACTGGAATATTGACCATGAGAGATTTTAATTACATTGATATCGATTAGGGTGATGTCAACTTAATTATAGATAAAAGTAAAAAATTCTGTCCTCAAATCACATTGTGCTTTGTTTCTAAGAGTTTCCTTGGTTCATATATATGGAGAAAAGTTTTCTTGTTTTATTTTTCTCATAATTTATTTATTTTTATTTTTTTCTGGAAGTTTTCCTAAAAACTCAGCCAAGTATGATAATTCAAATTGAAGCTGGGGAGCATCTCAAATCCAGTTATCAACTTATTATTTGATTTGAAATGCTCAAGAGAGTATGTTGCTTATGAAGAGTAACAGTGCAAGCATTTCTGACTTTGAGAAAGAAGACTTTGAAAGAATTTAGAGTGCCCTGTGGAATGCTGATTGGAATTCTGTAAGGTATGAGAAATCTGCTGCACATGAGTAAGGAATTGAGCATTTAGAAAACAATTGGAAAGGCTAGCATTAAAATTCACCTGAGACAACTAGTAATCACGGCACTGAATTTAGAATGAAAGACTTGAATAGGAAATAAAATACAAGAATGCTCACTAAAAGACCATTAAAGGCAGTGCTTGTAGTTTGGGAGCCTTAACAAATTATCTTGCCCATTACACAGTTTACCTTCAAATACCTAAAACATCACATACTTCAAATTTGCAATGGGATAATAAGTATTTTATTAAATTGTTTTCTTAGAGAATGTAAATGCATAAACTCTGATTAAACACTACTTTATGTGAAATTTACTTATTCAGGAGAAATAGATGTAGAACACTTGGATCTTTAAAAAGATTGGACTACAAAACAATACAAGTTGATTAACTGGCAACCATTGTGTGGAAGTGAAATATTTTTGCTATTATGGAGTTTGTTTTAATGGCATTTGTTAAAATGGACCAAACCCCATGTAATACTCCTTCTTTCTTATATATATGATAAACTAGAGGCCTGTCTCATGAAAATTCATGCACTGGAGGGGTTTTCCTCAGTGCAGCTGGCCCCCTTTCACAGTCCAGGAGCCCTCAGCAGCAGGAGGCAACCTGGTAATCAGGGGAATGGCAGAGGGAGCTACTGGAGTGGTACGCCAGACAGAAGTGAGGAATTGCTGGCTCCGGGTGACCTAGGAGCAGAGATGTGCTGACTCCCAGGTGGCTGGGAGTGAAGCCAGGGGAAGGAAGGCCTATTCTTGCACTGATATCATGCAACAGGGCTCTAATAAATACATAGTAGTCATGACAAAACATGAGGAAGAGCATAAATATTTTAATATATGAAGGCTCAGAACCTTCTTTTCTCCTTTAGTACTTTTTTCTTTATAAGTCTCAATGTATTTTGTTCTTTTATTTTGGTTTATATTCCTTTTTTATATCTTAAGTCATTTTAAGCATATGTATTTTATAATAACCCTCAGATATTTAACCCAAGGTTTTTTTTTAATTTTTATTATTATCGTTTTTGAGAGAGAGAGTGAAACGGAGGGAGAAAAAACATAGATGTGAGAGCAATACATTGATCTGCTGTCTTCTGCGAGTCCCCTACCAAGGACCAAGCCTGCAACCTGTGTATGTGCCCCGACTAGAATCAAACTGGAGATCTTTCAGTGCATGGATGACACCCAACCAACTGAGCCACACAACTAGGGAAACCCAAGTTCCTAATAGGTAACTTCTGGCTCTCCATAGTGGATTACTTCCTCCTAACGTCAGTAATTTTAACTCTGGGAGTTCTATGTAGCCCGGATTGTAGAAGATCCCCTACAAAGTGGTGACCCATTGGCTTCCACAGAGTGCTCCATGGGTTGTACCATTGTGGGATAATTTTTATAATGAATTTCCTAGCTTATGATTTCTACTTCATGCCAAAATATAAATTTAATCAGCTAATCCAAACGTGGCACAATTTTTAGCTTTGATTACTCATGAGAGACTTCACCCTGACCCCAGAGCCTCAGGCAGGACACATAGATTTCAATGAGCAGCAGCACTTCCAGGTTCCAACTTTACACAAGAGTTTTAATTCAAGTCCCCATATCATACTAGCCAGGGTTCTTACCTACTGTTCCTACATGTTAAAAACTCAGCCCTGAGTTTAGCTCCTATAACCAGGAGGTCTAGGTCCCAGTTTTCTATAACGTCACCTAGGATGCTTACTGGTATGGGCATATGGGTTTTCCTTTTCTTATTTTAAATCTTGGTGTTTAAATATTCAATTTTTGTCTTATTCCATTTTGTTAATATGGGTTTAGACTTTTATTTCTACTAGAAGGAGGCCAGTGTTAAGTCAGTTTTCCAAGTTGCAAGTTTTATTCCCTATCTTTGATGGTCGAGAAAACAGATTTTTATGAAAAGCTGTCAGGATGGAAAGAGAAAATCCCCAAGATTTTGTTCAAAGTTGTCATGGCATAAGTATTTAAACTTTTTTAAAGTTATTAGAAAATGTGAGTATTAAAATATCTTTCTCAGAAAAAGCTTATTTAGACATAGTATCAGTTGTATATTCTACTAGTCCATGTTTCCTTTTGCCATGAAGGTGGGGACATTACTGCTGCAGGAAGTTAATAGATGTGAATTGTTGGTATAATTGAGTCCAATCCAAGACTTTGACTAGAACAAGAACATTCCATCATTCTTACCAAGTGCCTATCATAAATTCCTTAACCCAACAGAGAGGCCAGAATGCCAAAATGAAATGAGATGGGGTGCTGGCAGCAAAGAATTTATATGGTGGCAGAGAAGAATTAAGGGACACTGGATGAGGATCTGGCCTTTTATAGAAACCTATAGGGAGTAGATACCTGCAGCCAAATACCACCAATATGTCAAGAAAACAACCATCCATGACAGAGCCACACAAAGAGCCAGGAGGTGGATGGAAGTCAGAATCACTGAAAAAGCAGGGAACAGAAAGGCATCGGGCATGCACCAAGCAGGCATTTGTCCTGACCGCATATTTGAGATGGAGTACAATTCTGAAGTTCTAATCCAGTCTTTGGCTTCATCCCATTGTTTCAGGTGGGAAGTGCCTATTCCTTGGACATTGCCATAATTTACCTCAACAACAGTGTTTAATTACTTACATGAGATTACCACCAAAGCTCAGGGTTCTATTACTTCCACAAGATCACCACCAAAGTACCCAAAATGCATCAGCAAAATTCCTGCAGTATACAGGACTGGAAAGTTCTTTTCCTAATAATGACTGTCTAAGAGAGAAATGCTTTCCATTCAACAAAATTTAATTAAAATTAAGCATGTCACTTATTTAATCATACATTATGGATATTACCCTTGCTATAATATGTAGGGTATTCCAAAAAATGTATACATACTTTGAATAATTATAAAGGCAGTGTTTGCACTTTAATTGTATTTGCAAACTTCCAGTAGCATTTTAGGATGGATTTACTTTGCTCAAAGCTTAGTCTGGCTGAACAGAGAGAAACATCAATTGAGCTATCAGCTGTTACAGTGTGTATATATGTTTTTGGGACACCCTGTGTAAATAAATGAATATATTTATGTAAAAACTTAAAGCTAAAAGAAAGCTTGTGGAACACATTTTCATATATCTATGTTTACAGAGAGCATTTTCACGCCCAAACCTTGATGTGGCATGGTCAAGTTGGTACTGCTAGCCAGTAACATAGCAAATAGAAAATAGCACAGCATATCCTAGAATCAAATTTGCTGACTCTCAGTTCAGTAGTCGTCCCAGAAAGGCAACATTGTGCATTTAATTATAGTATATTGGTGAATAGAGTTGAGTTCATCACAATCCTCATAAACTTCAGCTATTGGTACACTGTCATCCTTGGTCAATATAAAACTACTAATACTAATTATTATTATTATTTTAGATTTCCCCCTTTACCCTTGAACCCCATTACATTTCTCCTCCTCCACGTTGGAACTCATTCAGATGTGACCAATATATGATCTTGACATGTAAATTTTCTTTTCACATTGTAAATGTATTTAAATGCATATAAATGTGTTTTTATTTTCCCTAATGATATGAATATAGTTCCAATTCTTACTCTTCTTCTCAAAATTTACATTTTAAGAACTGAGCATGGTGTTGAATTTATTTCCAAGTTATTGCTTCTAACCATTGAATAATCTCTATATATAAAAGGCTAAGTGACCATCCAACTGTCTGACCACAATATCTATGGCACACACTGACCACCAGGGGGCAAATGCTCAACTCAGGATCTGCAGAGCTGCGGTGAATTGTCAGCAGAAGTTTTTGGGTGATGCACCCTGGAACCAGAGAGTAGGGAACCTGATTCCTCATGGGGCTGCACAATCCC